>JAJMGI010000033.1:0-172898 GCA_030568615.1 Suhomyces bokatorum | reverse complement strand
AGTTAATTTAATTCGAAACTCGTTCACAAAACTGGTGAATGTCCGACCCTATCACAAAATTATATTTTCTGAAGGTGTAATGAATTCCGTAGAAAGAATAAAAATATGTCGGTCCTGTTTCCTTTCAATACTATTAGCAGAGTTTTTTCATTTTTTGACTGAGTGCGAATAAATACAATTTTGCATGTAATTAATGTCGGTACGTCTTTGAAATAAATTCATTTGATAAAACTATAAATATCTCCAATTATGGATTAGATGTCGAATTTATTTGTCGTTCATTTCGTTTTACCACTATTTTCAGGGAAATTTTTGAAACGAGTACGACATTATTATGGATTGTTCCGAAAATTTAAGCTTGTCAAAACGCCAAAAAAAGGAGAACATCTCGACCTTAAAAGAATCAATTTTGGACTTGATTTTTAAAGATACAAGCCTAACATTATCTGTAAGATTGTATTAAATACCTGGGTATTTCCCATTATTTGTTCAGGTTCGTCGAATTACATAATTGGGTAATTGGTCAATAAACTTTCGCAGACTACGACATATATTATATTTGCGCATGCCTATTAGTTTAAATTTACTGTACTTGTGGCGGTAATTTCTTTCCTCCACCTTGGGCATTATATGCGGTGGTCTCCTCAGAGACTTGACCCCTCCCCCAAAAAATAAACTCGATAAGGAGGTCGCGTGCAGATACCCGTATTATATAGTACCAGCTTCACACACGGCTGCGGGGTTCCTAGTGCATGGAACATGTGTCCAACCCGCATAAGGTTTCAGGCGTGTGCATACACTTCATTTGCATGGAACCTCCATATCACAGAGAAAAATCTCTACACTTAAAGCGCAAGTCCTATTGTATAACTGACATTATTGACCACTGGCATCGTGGAGGCTTCACTATTGCTCGGGTTGCGTTGCATGTGCATGTGCAGGCCAAAAACATGCGTCCTGTGGCCCTCAAATAGCGAAGGACCTGAGTGAGGGGTCCACTTGTAGTTCGGATGCACTTGCTTCCAATGAACTTCTATCTACGCTTATAGAACATTTATCTTTGGCACATCGTTGCAACTTTTCTTGACTGCTGTTACATCCTGATGTACTGGGCCGTCCACAGTTTTCCACCGTTTCAATCCAGCCTGGAATTCTTAAAGTTGCGACAAAGCCAATGTACCTTTAGTCTTGTAAGCCTCCTCCCTTTCAACCAATTCCTAAGCTGTAGACCGGGACTATAAATGCTGGCTCGGTCCTGGTACCAACATGCACAGTCAAATTGGTTCTCTAATCGCTTCTGCCATTACTTTGTCCATATAAACCCCCAGTCCCGTTTTCTTTGCACCCATTGCACCTCGGTTCGGTCTTCCAGCACCTGTTCCAAATCGTTTCCACTTGAAACAACCATTTCCTAAACACCCGCCAATCTATCCGAAACACCATGATTGAGAGTCTTATTTGTACCACCGACAACTGCTCCGGCGTCGCTTACACCATCACTATTATTCTGGCTGTGATCTGCACAATCGTGGTGGCCAAACGCATCAAAACCGTCATGTCCGACGTCGTGGTTAATTTGTTGATATAATGAGGGGCCGGGTGTCCGAATTGGTACATTAGTGCAATGGCCAGATTCTTAGTGGCACTTCAGTCTAATTTTACTACAGTTTATTTATTCTACAGCTCATCATAATTACAGCTCATATTATTTTTAGTGTCTCCAGTTCATTATTTATTTGTGACCACGGTCCAGTAATTCAATACCTTAATATTAATCAACATCTGATTAAAATCCAACAGTAGCATAATATTGTTATAGTAATCAAGATCTGACTGCCGGTACCAACTGTGTCTAGGATTTAATTCAACAATTTTTTCATCTGTCTCTGACAGGATAGAAACTGTAGACTTGGCCCTATTCAATCGTGTTATTTTTTAAGGAACATCTGACTACTGACTGCTGATTGCTTGATTGCAACTGTGTGTTAATAGCGTTATTTTTTGAATAACATCTGACTGCTGAAACCAACTTTAGAATAGCTACTTTTAATTAAAATCTGACTACTGATGATACAAGCGGTATACTACGGTCCGCAATTCATTCTATTAATAGTTACATTCCTTTCGATCATAGATATCTGCTCGATACGGATTGTAACTCAATATACTTCTATTACTTTTTTTAACATCTGCCTGTTGATACGAGTGTACACTACTGGTCGTATCTCAATAAAAATAAGATATATTAATTGTTCGGCTCATCAATTTGATTGCAACAGTTTGCTACTCTTCATAACTCATAACTTTGTATTCATTGTTATATTAATTGTTATATTAATTTTCAAAACATCAATTGGATTGCTGATTGATTGCAATTGTAGAAATAAAGTAGAACAAGCTCGAGAGAGACGTTCGGTAAACTCCAGGCCGCCGTGGCTTTCCAATCTTTCAGATTCAAAACAAGCATTTAAAATATTACTTCCAGAGTAGTAGTTTGTAAATTAGGCCTTTTCCTCGATGACTTCGCCATCAGCGGCATTCTTCTTGTCCTGGACAAAGTTCTTCACTCCGTCTTCACCCAACCTCTCCATCATCTTGCCGGCATCGAACACATCGACCTCGGTGGTCTTGAAGTCTCTGGACTTGACACCCTTGTCGAACAAGTGGTCCAATTCGGCAAAGGTTCTGTCCTTGGTCTCGGGCAACTCGAACCAACACCAGATGATGGCAATTAAAGCGAATCCGGCCCAGAAGAAACCGGTCTTGGCCTTCCAGTTCCAGGCAGTGGGGTTCAACATGTATGGGGTGATGATGGCCACAACAATACCAGCAATGTTGTACAAGTTTCTGGCAAGCATGACGGTGTTGATTCTCAATCTGGAAGAAGGAATCTCAGCAACGATACAGTAGGTCATAGGACCCACGGTCAAGTCGTAGATGAAAGTGTAGACCAATAACAAGGAACCCACAGCCCAGGAGGCGGACTTGGAGCTGCTAGTGCCCAAAGCACCAGTAATGATAAGGAGAACAAACTGGGCACTCAAACCACCGAAATAAATGGGGAATCTGCCAAACTTACGGGAAAGGAACCACGAACCAAGAGTACCAAGAATACCCAAAACGTACTGGACAATGGAGAAGGTGAACGAGTTGCTGCTGGACAAACCGGCCTGGATGTAGAAGTAGGTGGAGTAACCCATGAAGGCGGAACCGGTGATGTTCTGGAAAAGCCAGCAGATAGCAGCGATTCTGGTTCTTCTGAAGTCGGAACCAGTGAAACAGTCCTTGAAATTGGCAGATCCGGTCATGGCCTCTTCTTCCTTGATGGTCAATTGGATCTTGGTCAACATGGCCAGGGCTAGCACCTCCTTGTCGGGCAAGTGGTCGTTTTCCGTGAGAAGACGTTTTAATGAGTGTTTGGCCTCGGCATCACGGCCCTTTTTGGCCAAAAACCAGGGACTTTCGGGGGCCAAATAGACACCTAGACACAAGGGAAGAGGCCAGATCCACTGGACTGCAAAGGCAATACGATAGGCATGGGGACTGGACATTTGCGAAATGCTCTTAAGCACACCAGACGAAATTAATTGGCCAAAAACCCAACAAACGTTCACATAGGTGGTAAGATAGACTCTGAGGGTTGTGGGGGTCACCTCGGTGGCGTAGGTCACGGCCAAGGTCTGGTAGGCACCCCAATTCAAGCCCAAAAGCATGTAGCCCACTAAGAGCACCTCTTTATTGGGAGCAAAAAATTGGATGAAAATCAAAGCGACGGAGATCATCAACGCGGTCATCAAGGTCTTTCTGTAGCCGACCTTGGTGGCCACTATTCCGGCCGAAAACAAGCCAATCACTTGACACGACTGGTACGACATGGACAAGATGGTCTGCCATTTGGCAGGCAATTGGTACTTGTTGAGGTTGGGGTAGAACTGGCCGAATTTGCGGTTGAACCCGTCGAACGCGTACATGTTGTTCAAGAGATTGGTGTCGTAACCTTCCATGACCAAGGCCGAAGACAAGATGATGGACCACATGGCCGCTTTGGGGAAGGTCTTGAGACCTTCACGCAAGGACATGGTTCTTTCACGGTGGTCGTTGTCCTTGGCCTCGTTGGACATGTCGAGGAAACGACTCACGTACTCGTCCATGTTCTCATCAATGGACGAGTTGGAGTTCTTTTTGGCGATGGGGTCGGACACGGTGACCACACCGTTGTCCTTGATATCTTCGACAAAGTCGGGCATTGGGAGATTTTTGGAAAGAAGGAAGTGGAGATGATGAGATGAGGTAGATCTCGGGGCATTGGGCCTATTTATATTCTGTTCATAACCGCAAAATACGAAGGGATCAATCACACTGTATGGCTTGCAGGTCCACATCTCTGCCCCCACATCCCACACATGCATGGACATGCACGGCGTGCAGCGAGGTGCGTTGGGACGCCGATGGAGCGGAGCCGAGCCGCAGTGCATGCAGTGCATGGCAGGCTCTGTGCGAGGCACCCACGTATGCTGGGGGGGCAGGGCGGGGCAGCGGGGCAGCGGGGCAGCGGGGGACCGAAAATCTGGGGTCCTGATTTACGATGGCAATTGCGTCAATTGCGGAAGACGCACCGCGTCCTTACCCCAGATAATTCGGAGCCCTGGCCGATCGCAAAACTCCGCGCATTTTGCGAGGTCTTTTGCGCAAATGGCGCTGTGGTTTGCGAGCCTGCCCTAGCCGCATGACTCTGTCACAGGAGGAGGCCGTGGGTGACGTGGGGCCGATCCGACACGGCACGCGTCGTGTCAGGCAGGTCCTAACCGTCCTGTCTGCCAAAAAGAACAAGAGGGGGACCGGGACTCGGCGTCCAGGTGCATGGCCTCCTCTTGTTCTAGGCCCGGCATTTTGCGCTGACACCCATCCTCTGAAGTCTGTATCCGAAAAGACCGTGCTTGCATGGTGAAAAGGTGGTGCAAAGCCACCGCGAGCGTTGCTCCAGCCTATACAGGGTACGGGTCGCTTGGCACACCGAATCCCACCTGGAAAATCCCCAGAAAATCCCACTCAGGAAAATCCCGCCTTATTTCCACCCAGAAATACATGCCAAGCATGCCAGGGGCACGGCGTGGACAGTTGCACACCATCGTCCTCTGGGTGGTGCAGACGGACGCAGGGTTGTGGCGATGCAGATATGGCACTAGGATAATAACGTGGTTAATAGTATTATTCTCATACATTATCTATTCTTCTTATGAGTAATATCCTCATTAACAATATCCTCAACTGCATGAAGTTCTGAATCTCTCGTCTTCCTAGAAGGTAGATACAAATGCGCTCAGAGCGATCCCAACGCTTCTCTTCATTCAATCACTTCTCCAATCTCCATTCTCAATTCTCATTTTCTCCAATCTCCATTCTCATTTTCTCCACTCTGTACCATTCCTTTCGCTTCGTTTCTTCTAACGCTCCCCCTCCGACATGCACCCGCCACCTCCACCTCCACTTCAGCCCATTGTTCGGATCAGCCCATACTCCAGACTTCGGAACCTGCCCTCGCATTTCCGAGTGTAATTGCACGTCTAAAATTATTGTAATTTGCACCGTGACTCCACAAAGTCCACTTGCATCTCATTCGACCACAAAACCCTCTTTGACGGCTTCGGCCCTGGGTTCCCAGGCGTCCGCCTCCAACAACACCCGATTCGCTGTGTGCTGGTCCACATCTCCGGTGTTTTTGTGCCGAGACTTTGGTGGTTCCGGAACAATCAAAAAGCTGGGCTTCGGGGCTATTGGGCCCGTCTCTTTTGTGATACGAAGCCTGTTGGCCTCTCCAGTTCCGCCCGTTTCTCCATATCTCGCAATTGGTCTCGGAACTTCCGCAAATCTCACCGTTTCTTCCCTGGGGTGCCCCACCTGGGGAACATCGGGAAAATCTTATAAACCTCCTACCATGTCCGTTTTGGGCATCTGTCATCTCGGATTCGATTATACAACATGACTTTTGCATACACCTGGTGGAAAGACGCTACTGTCTACCAAATCTGGCCGGCGTCCTTCAAGGACTCCAACAATGACGGTCTTGGAGACATTCCAGGCATTATCTCCAAGTTGGACTACCTCAAAGAATTGGGTGTCGATGTGATCTGGTTATCGCCAATGTACGAGTCTCCCCAGGACGACATGGGCTACGACATTTCCGACTACCGGAACGTGTACCCCAAGTACGGAACGGTGGAGGACATGAAGGTCTTGCTCGATGAGGGCCACAAGCGTGGTATCAAGTTGATCTTGGACTTGGTTGTGAACCACACTTCGAGCGAACATCGCTGGTTTAAAGAATCCCGGTCTTCTCTCGATAATCCAAAGAGAGACTGGTACATCTGGAAAAAGCCCAAGTACGACGCTGACGGTAACAGACAGCCTCCAAACAATTGGAGTACCCACTTTTCCCAGCCTGCCTGGACCTGGGACGAAACCACGCAAGAATACTACTTGCACCTTTTTGCCCAGTCCCAACCCGATCTCAATTGGGAAAACCCCGAAACCAGAGAGGCCATTTACGATGAAGCTATGCGTTTCTGGCTCGACATGGGCGTTGACGGCTTCAGAATCGACGTCGCCAACATGTACTCCAAAGACCAGAGATACCTCGATGTTCCCATCACTTTCCCCGACCAGGTCTTCCAGCCTGCCATGATGTACACCCACAATGGACCCCGTATCCACGAGTTCCACAAGGAGATGTACGCCAAGGTCACCTCCAACTACGACGCCATGACCGTCGGAGAAGTGGCCTACTGTAGCAGAGAAGAAACTCTCAAGTACGTCAGTGCCAAAGAAAAGGAAATGAGCATGATTTTCCTGTTCAACGTGGTGGACGTGGGCACCAAGCCAGATAGAAGATTTGGAGACGACTATGACTGGAAATTGCCCGAATTGAAAAAGGCTGTTGCGACCCAATGTGACTTTGCCAAGGGTACCGATGCCTGGACGTCGGTTTTCTTCGAAAACCACGACCAGCCCAGATCGGTCACCAGATTCGGATCTACCGACCCTGTTTATTCTGAAAAATCGGCCAAATTATTGACTTTGCTCGAGACTGCCTTGACTGGTACTCTCTATATTTACCAGGGTCAAGAAATCGCCATGACCAACGTGCCAGCCGAGTGGAATATTGACGAGTACCTTGACATTATGACCATTAACTTCTACAAGAACTTCGTCAAAGCTCACAGCCACGAGCCTGATTATGAAAAGCAGAAGAAGACCATTTTGGCCAGTATCAATTTGCTTGCCAGAGACAACGCCAGAACCCCAGTTCAATGGGACGATTCTGAAAATGCCGGTTTTTCTGCAGCCACGCCATGGACCAGAGTCAATGACAACTACAAGAAGGTCAATGTTGCAGCTCAACAAAAAGACCCCCAATCCGTTCTCAAGTTCTGGACCAAGTCTTTGAAGATCAGAAAGCAATACAAGGACTTGATGATCTATGGAGCATACAAGAACTTGGACTTTGACAACGAGCAAGTGTTCTCTTTCATCAAATACGTGGAGGATGAGAATTCTTCTCCAAAGATTTTTGCAACTTTGAACTTCTCCTCTGAGCCTGCAAAATTCGAGCGTTTGGTGGACGGAAAGTACACCTTGCTCAATACTAACGTTGAGGGCTTTGAAGAATCCACCTTGTCCCCATGGGAAGGTCGTTGGTACCTTGTCAACTAGATGCTAGAATCCCATATGGTTCTATGCTAGATGCTAGAAATTACATATGTTCGAAATGAATATCTAGATGAGTTTTTGTAAGCTGGTGAACTTCTGGCTGTAGTAATTATAGCCTAGAAACGGTGCTAGTGATACGAAATTGTAGGCATTGACTCTTAGTCCGTTCTTGTGAAATGTGCAGAATAATTATTAAAACTCCAAAGAGGATTTTGACAATTAGAAGTGCAGTCGACGGTCAATTCTAGACATTTTCTGTGATTATTAGTCAAAGAACACTGATGATATCTTGTAGAGCAACTGAATGTGAATCTGATAAATGGCACCATATGTGATTCGTAAGCGCACGACCTAACATCAAAATCATCAAAAAATGGAATTCAAATTAGTTACTTGATCGTGGGGCACCGATATGCCTGACTTTGTTAAAGAAGGAGAGGCTCCAGCCCCAGAAGAAGTAGCCAAACCTACTGGCTCACAAGATATCGTGGAAGTAAGTGTCCCAGAAAGGACATACACTGAAGAAGATGAGCCTAGAAAAACACTATATGATCAATTGAAAGAGCACAGAGGTAAGTAGGTGAGACAATTTTGAAAACTATACTAACATTTTAGATAAGAAACAGAGAGATTTTGAAGAGCAGATGGCAATCCGCAATAGTTCGTACAAACTCGATGAAGAGTCTGCCCAATTCTATGAAGAAATACGACAGAAGCAATTGGACAAAGAGAAAAGGAATCTCCTAGAGGAGAAGAAGAAGCTTGAATTGTTTCGTCTGAAGAAAGCTAGTAATAATGGAGACTCTACTCCAGAAAAGGATGTTTCTGCTGGTTCGATGAAAAGAAAGCTTCCGGAAACAATTGTTAAAGTGTCAAAAAAGATTGTTTTGACCAAGAAACCATATCCACAAACCAATGCCACCAAAGTTTCATCTACTAACACAGTCTCATCGGGGACTACTGGCATTGGGGATTATTCCTCGGACGAAGACGAGGATTGACTGTCTGTTCGAGAAAAGCGACCACTTTGGTGTGACATTTGTGAGTCTTCATACAATTGGAATCTTGGTTTTTGATTGGCTGCTGCTCAATAGTGAACTTAATGGCGCTATTGACTCTGCATCTAGAACCATAAATCGTATTATATATCATGTTGTAACAATACTAATGGATTGGATGGGTCTATTATATCTACCCATAACGACAGATTATTAAATATTTACAAATTCTTTAGAAATCTACTAAATAAACTCAAAACGTATCTAGTACCACACACTATTACAAAACACCCCGAGACTTGACCTACACGGTTGATTTACACAGTAAAACAAATTCTCACATGGTCATTTCCTTGATTCTTTCTTTCTCCAGAGCAATGTATCATATTTCGAATAGAACTTAATTTCTCGGGGTTAATTTGCCCTCATTTGGCGCGTTATGTGTGGGGTTCTCGCGCTTTACAAGAGCAAAATTATGTCGAGTTATTATTTCAAATATTATCAGAAAACGGATGTGTATGACTTGTGAGTTCTAGTTGCCACCACACCAATGTGGGTGTCCAATTTCAGAGGTCAATTCACGAAAACCCAACCTATTATTCTGAGTCATTTATGATCTGCAGATCTCCAATTGTTTGCATCTACAGCTCCATTTGCAAGGATTGGCACAACTGATGATTTTGCGTTCCATTGCCCAATTAGGCTGTCTGCGTGGGGTACATGACAAAAAGGTGAAGTATTTTGCGGGGTGCGGATTTCATGACTGTGTACTGTTGGGAAGATTGAGGCGGAAATACACTTTGCTTTGGGCTCCAAGTATCTGTCACGCAAATAGGACATTATTAACCCAGTAGTAAAGGTCTAGGATCATGCCAGTCAGTTCATTCTTCACTCTGGTAGGTGATTTGATCGGCATTGCCTGACCAGACCAAATAGCTGCAAAATCTGGAGAAAGTGAGTATCAAATCAAGAAACACGGATTTCGAATACTTTCTGTTTATTAAATATCAGAAAGTGTTCAAGAATGTTAAAGCGGAGAATTGCCTTGAAATAGTATAAAAGGTCTATTTCCCAGTAGGTTCTTGATTCCATCCTCATTGCGCTCTCACTACAAAAAGATTTCGCAATTACCTCGGAAATCCTCATTGACGTCCTTACCAGATGCAATGTGCGCCCATTTCAACCAAACACGGACCAGTATATATATGTGAACCTTGTAGACTTGTTTTCTCTTTACAAAAGTGACCTAGCACGAAAATGACGATAAATTATACATGGTGGAAAGATGCTACAGTCTACCAAATCTGGCCAGCTTCATTCAAAGATTCAAATGGGGACGGTCTTGGAGACATTCCAGGCATTATCTCTAAATTAGACTATCTAAAGGACTTGGGTGTCGATGTTATCTGGTTATCGCCTATGTTCGACTCTCCTCAAGATGATATGGGCTACGATATCTCAGATTATATGAAAGTTTATCCCAAATACGGAACTGTGGAAGATATGAAAGTTTTACTTGATGAGGGTCACAAGCGTGGTATCAAGTTAATCTTAGACTTGGTCATAAATCACACTTCTAGCGAACATCGCTGGTTCAAAGAATCTCGTTCTTCTCTTGATAATCCTAAAAGAGACTGGTACATCTGGAAAAAGCCAAAGTACGATGCTGAAGGAAATAGGCACCCCCCTAATAATTGGAGTACCCATTTCTCCCAACCAGCTTGGACATATGACGACATTACTGGGGAATATTACCTACATCTCTTTGCACAATCTCAGCCCGATGTCAACTGGGAAAACCCAGAAACAAGAGAAGCCCTTTACGATGAAGCTATGCGTTTCTGGTTTGATATGGGTGTCGATGGTTTCAGAGTAGACGTTGCCAACATGTACTCCAAGGACCAAAGATTTCTAGATGCTCCGATAATCATTCCTGACCAAGACTTTCAACCAGCATACAAATACACTCACAATGGTCCTCGTATCCACGAATTCCATAAGGAGATGTATGAGAAGGTCACCTCCAACTACGATGCCATGACGGTTGGAGAAGTTCCACACTGTAGCAGGGAAGAAACGCTCAAATATGTGAGTGCCAAAGAAAAGGAAATGAACATGCTCTTCCTCTTCAATGTTGTCGAAGTGGGAAATAGCAAGACTTCTAGATTTGGTTCGGACTACATTTGGCCATTGACCGAGTTGAAGGATGCTGTTGAGTTTCAGTGTGACTTCACTAGAGGCACAGATGCTTGGTCCACAGTCTTTTTCGAAAATCATGATCAGCCAAGATCGGTTACCAGATTCGGATGTACTGAAGCTAAGTATTGGGCCAAATCTTCCAAAATGTTAGCATTGCTCCAGACTGCTTTGTCTGGAACTCTTTATGTATACCAGGGCCAGGAAATTGCCATGACCAATATGCCCAAGTCGTGGTCAATTGACGAGTACCTTGACATCAAGACAGTCAATTTCTACAAGGGCTTCCTTGAAAAATTCAAGAATGAACCGGACTTTGAAGAAAGAAATAAGAAAATATTAGCCAGTATCAACTTACATGCTAGAGACAACGCAAGGACTCCGGTTCAATGGGACTCCTCAGAAAATGGTGGCTTCACTGAGGGAAAACCATGGACCAAAGTGAACGAAAATTACAAGGAAATTAATGTTGCAACTCAACTTAAAGATCCCAACTCTGTTTTGCACTTCTGGACTATTGCTTTGAAAATTAGAAAACAATATAAGGATTTGATGATCTATGGAGCATACAAAACCTTGGATAAAGAAAATAATCAAGTATTTTCTTTCATGAAGTATTTGAACGACGAATATGCATTTCCCAAAATATTCGTAACTTTGAACTTTTCTTCTCAACCTAGCAAGTTCGAACGCTTGGTCGAAGGAAAATATACTTTGCTTAATTCCAATGTCGAAAATGTTAATGAGTCTACAATGACACCATGGGAAGGACGTGTTTACCTCGTTGATTAGTTAAATATTAAATCCAGCATGTTAAAATAATGCTGGAAGCTTAACTAGACCCTATTTTAGATAAATGGTTTTCTATATCGAATTATTGAAGCGCAAATGGTAATTATGATCAACGTATAGTAGTATCACTTAAATTTCACTTTTTGAGCAAGTTTGGAGGAGTGTACTAATTAGAAGAGCGGATTGCTTATTGATTTAATCATTGGATTTTTATGAATCAACTAGTGAAATTTAATAAGGCCAAAGTGGTTTAGCGTCAGAAGCACACATATGTCCGTCACTAATGTACAGTCTTGTATAATATTCACGAGTGTAATATGGACAACCATCACGCTGATATTATAGACATCGGTAGTCTACCATAAAATATTGAACCTAGATAGCTTGACATACATAATAGAAATATTTCTACTGCATAATAGCATTCCACGTGTACGAAGCTTGAGGGGTTCAAGAATTGTACAATGTTCCTTCGGTTATCTCCGGTGTGTAGAAATGCTCAATTTCGTAGCTTAAATTTAACTAGGGGCCAATGAAATGTCTATTTTTACTTGAACAAATGAGAAATGAGCATCTCAGAGTCCTTCATATCCAGTTACAAGTCCTGGAATTCGATATAAAGGACTTAGGGTTAGTTTCAATGTCTCACATACACATACTTTGCAGGGTTTGGTTAGTAGTCATGAACCGGGATTTCAAAGTATATTTTATAGTCGGAATACTAAATTCAGTTTCTCGGGGAAATTAAGTTAAAGACAATAGCTCCATACATTCCCAGCATTGAAGCATTGTTCTAATTTCGCTGAATCTGGGGCAACTTCACACGAATGTCGAGAAAATCAAGATTTGAATTGAATGCTTCTCCATATTTTATCGGAGAAGCGGCGATTCCCGAAACTATTCATAATTACTTGGATTGTTGACAGTACGACTGGGTCTGTTCACCACATTTCACTCCTTTCTTCAATTTCACCTTCGGTGTTGAAGTCTTTACCTTAAATCTTAATGAACAAAAAATTGAAATTTTTCACTCTACAGGCAAAATGTGTGAAAAATTCTAATAGGGGTTATATAACTTTAACTCAATTTGGAATTAATTCACACAGATAGCAAGACTTTCTCAAGAAACAGGTATCAGAAACTGATTTCATGTTAATTACCCTGACATCTCCTCCCTCTTGTTACTAGAATTACCAGCAAGCCCTGCATAAAGATGCGTTGTCGGGGTATTGAAGATCTATGAGATGCGCTATTGATATTTATGATATTAATACACATTAAAGGCAATATCAGGACGGCTTTCCTTGAAATGGGCATGTGGCAAGTGGACCTTCGGATATACATCCTAGATCCACCGATGCTGCCTTGGGCTTAGTCCAATTAGCAAGATTAAGCGTGAGATCTGGATCACTCAAGTCAATGGTTTGGATCTCTGTTCGCTTTCGGATATTTTTCGTTTTCGGATCTAAGAGATGAGTAGGAAGATTCCAATGGTTAAACCCTGTTTCTGATTGGAAGTGTGCTAAAGGTTAATGTCTAGATTGCTTGCATATAGCAGTTTGAATTGACTGAAATTGTTTGGTTTTATCGCTCTCATTATGCCAAAGATTTGGCATATAAGCTACAGACTAGTCAGAATGCAGAGAAGATTCTTCCTATGCCCATGCCTCCAGAACTAATGCAACACTTGTCTAAAGATTGACACGGGCGCATGCAATCATCATATATGGCGTGTTACTTTGCCCTTGGAATCCATCCTGGTGAAAACTGGCTTGGCATATTGTTTCTATGTAAAATATTTCTATTTGAGTGAATTTCTTTGGCCACTTGGTAGACAAAATGTTCATGCATGTTAAGGCACTAAAATAGCAATTGCGCTTTGAGAAGAGCCCAACGATTTTATTATCTCAAGAGAATGTAGGGCCCTATCGTGACCTACATGTACATAATTGTGACCAAAAAGAAATAGAGGCGCTTGATAGCTAGTTTCATGCAGACAGATCTACTGATAGCTGTTTGCATGCAGATAGGTACATGTTTAACGGATGAAAAATCAACTGATGTGAAATATTTGCGCTGACTGTCTAAACATGACCGTTGCTTCGCCTGTCTGCTCGCCTATGTGTTGTCTCAGTCCAATGGAACCTACAAGTAATTGGAACTTTCGTAAAGATTGAACGCTGCATTTAATGGGGATTCGGGATCTGACCCGACATAAAATACTTCACTTCCAATTTGGAAAATTAGTACACTCCGGCGGGGTTGGTAATAAAACCATTTTCGAAAGTAAAGCCTCCAGGAGCATTGAAGACCCTTTGGTTAGGGAGCTTATTCTCCAAAGTGCATTGGTCAGCTGAGTCCCAAGTGTTGTTTCCTCCAAAGTATTGATGAACTAATGGGTAAGCAGTTCCGTCGTCGGCGTAGAGGGTGGGGAATGTCATAGTAGCCTTGCCCCAAGGAATGCACTTCCAGTATCTGCGGTAGATTTCGTCAAAAGTGACAGTGTAAGTGGATATAGTTCCTTGCTTGTTGTCGGTGGTGTACTCACCAATGATGGTGGACTCTCCGGTCTCCTTGTCGATAATGTATCCAGCCCAACTGTTATTGCCATTGTCAAAAGCTTGTGTTCTCTTCATTTCAAGAGTGTAGGTCTTGTTGAATTGCCAATCGTATTTGATAGAGCACGAGACTCCTTTGCCTCCATCTGCACCAGGTGAGCAATTGGCGTGAGCTGGGACTTTTCCATCTCCAAAAACACTGAAAGTTGCAACATTGGACTCGCCTTCATCTCTGGCTTGCAATCCGATGTAACTGGCGGAGTTGGTGTTCATCAAGAAGTATTCGTTTGAGAAGAAGGTTCCTCTGTATTTTCCAGCAATAACAGTAATATCTTGTGTACCACGAACAAGTGGTCTATTCACCCTACCCACTTTGGGGTCAATGTGCTGCACACTTGACACAGCACCCAAGACGGCAGTGCCTAAGGTTAAGATGTTGGCTAATTGGAAGATTTGCATTTTTTGATGATGATATTGAAGAAACTGGACTCCAAACTGCTTGTATTTATACCATTGTTCTCATCTGGCTCAATTGCAAGGACTTCACTCAATGCCTCCTGTTGTGCAAACTGGCTGTGCAAGGGCATTCCGAGTCGAGAGTGGAACCATATTTTCTGACAAGCTTTAGACTATTTTGACCTAGGAAAATCTGATGCCGACCCCAGAAAATATTCCACCACCTGTATTTTCCTATTTTGTGTTTTTTCTCTATGTTGAATGCCGAGTGCAACCTTCTTTTCGACAAACATGTATCAATCTGTTATTGGTTATGTTTTCTCTTCCAATAATGTCTTTGTCGGGGACGTTAGAAGCCTAGTCCTCCCCTATAAAAAATGCCCTAGTGGATAATTTTGGATAATTTTTGTTGCCAGTCTCGTAACCTGACGACCGGGGCACTAAAAAGTTAAATGGTGTGAAGGAGCCTCTACAAGTCCTTTCAAATAATATCAGCTAAGTAATTTACAACCGCCTTATGAGGATATCGCCTGTAAGAATGGTTGTTACATCAATCTAGGTAGCATAATCTACTTTTCCTACGGTTCTCTTCATTAAACATTTCTTGTATTCATTCCTATTCGTATTTTGCGAAAATACCCTCTCTTTGACATCTTGGGGAAACGTTTTAGCTTTCCGCTGGCTTTAATCTATGACGTAATCCATGTTTACCATACTTCGTAAATAACCCAAGAGATTGCTAAAGTGTAGTGGTTTTATTTCCGTTATGCCTATTCAATTCTGGAAACAATGCACCACACCGTTGCCCAATTGCTTCTCTTAATCTTGCCCTTTTTTTTAGTTATCAGTCGTTTTAGACATTTGAACTAAAACGGTAGAAAGGTCTAATCTGAACACATTAATTGTTACCATGTGACGGTACCAGGCCATTAGTATTTGATTCGATATAGTTCGAGTGAACATTTGGTTTAATACGTTAAGAAAGGGCCATCTTTCGTTATTCCAATATCTTCCTTCAGATGCAGCCTAAGTAGGCATTTCTAACTTGACTTAGACTGTCTACAGTTTAAACGGTATTTCCGCAATTTAGTATTTTAATTCAGTTACACTTCCAATACCGGAAATACCATCACCACATTATGGGCCAATTTGTGCTTCTCTTGATCTTGCTCTAAAGTTTTAGATTTCAATCACTAATAGACGATTGAGATCTGCCTAAAATAAGATTCTTATTTTCCCTGAATATGCCAGTTCTGACATGTGACGGTTCGAGGTGGTCATTCCAAAATTGGTGCTTTCTAACTATTTCCTGAGTATTGTACGTGATTTTACTAGTATCAGCTGACTTTAGAACTGATTCACTGTCCTAATCGTGACGACATTTGAATTCAAGGAGGAATGTCTTTTTCGTACTTTAATTCAAAAATATATAGAGCCACAAGATCAGATAATTCAACTACTCCAGGGTCCTTACTGTTCGGTATGTGTCGTTATTTTTTGGAGCACTCAAACACGAACGGTATTATTCTGCCAAAGTCACTAACTCCGTACTTTGCATGGCATGTTTTTGTTGACTCCAATCAATAATGGTCCAATTTCTGGGGTGCAGTACGCTATTTCCGTATACTCGGATACTAGACTCGTAAGTTATTGTTGCAATTACAAGTCAAATGAAACATGAATTGATACAACTACAATTGAATTTTTTGTTGGCGTCTCTATTGAATTACAATTACAAACTTGTAGATGTTATCATATTAATAATTGGAAGAAGGCTAATTAATGAATGTCTAATATGAAGAAAGTCCAACATGAAAAACATTTAATATGAAAGTTAGTCATCTTTCAGAAGACCTTTTTGGAGCATGGTGTGCAAAATGGGCATGAAATGAACCATCGAACTGCGCATATCACCTAAAATATTCAAATTGGAAGTGATACATACTGTTGAGAATTCATTCAATTAGCATCATCCGAATCCAATGAGTCATCTGTCTTCACAAGGTGTTTCCCTGTATGTCAGTAGCATCCATTAATTTAATAGACTCACACTAGACTACCAAAAGAACTGTATTATTTACTGCGAGGTTCAACCAAATCCAAGCTAGAAAAATCTATTGCATCAAATGAATGAAAAACTGTAATCTAAGAAAGTCCAACATAGAATCTATGTAGATTCACACCTCTTCTACTGCATTAAGCACTACTTCAGCCAAGTGAACTCTACCGTACTAACAGCAGTTGTCACGTGACCGATTACGTAACTGAACACTTCCATAAATTTTCACCATCACCACTTTACTCTTCTACAACACCCAAAGTCAGCATGTGGGGTACTCTTTCGACGATGAAAACCGCCTTGTTCAAGAAGCCCAACCCAGTTGTGGTTCAGGTCAGAAACAAAATGAAGACTCACAAAGCTGCAGACAAGAGATTCATAAGGACAGGTACTGGAATCAAGAGAAAGCAAGCCGGAAGAAATCATGGAAACGGAGGTTTCAGTGCTCCATCTTTGAGCCACTTGGACTCTTTTGTCAAGGTTGGAAGCAGAGGAGGCCATTTCAAGAAGTTGGACAAGTTCTTGCCCTAAACCAACACCCCATCTTGTATATAGAATAGACAATATAGGATAACAGAGTTTACGAGGAAGTGTAGAATGAATGGAGACAATCGAAGAAATTAAAGTCACAGTGAGTTGTTTCCATAGATTATGGATTTGTAAGTGTGAATTTTCATAATTTTGGACCAAGAATATGAGCTTTTTAAACAGCAGACCATTCCTACCATTGACAGATTCTACAATTGACAGATTCTACCATAGACAAATTCTATCGTTGACAGATTCTCTATTGACAGATTCTGTCATTTAGAGACTCTACTACGTATTCTACCATAAATCATTCTACCATGATTTAATTATAAATTAATTTAATTTCACCATTTACATCTATTCATAATTCTACCATTTACTATTCTTAATTCTACTTTTACATCAGTTCTACCTTTACTTCAATTCTACCTTTACTTCAATTCTACCTTTACATCAATTCTGCCTTTACATCAATTCTACCTTCATATTTTAATTCTACACCTATTCTTAATTCACTTAAATTAATTCATTCTACCTTTTATTCTACCTACATCTATTCTTTCTCCTTCTATCCTATTTGTACTCCTTTTCCTCCCACACTCCGTTGATCAGCTTCATCTCCGACGTAGGGAAGTAATGGTAATTGGTCTTGATGGAAATGGCAATGGGAACGTTGTCAAAAGACACGATTCTCAACTTGATGTATGTGTTGTCGGGAATGTCCTTGACCACCTTCATGAAAGTCTCCAATTCCTTGGTCTCGATGTCGTTGACGTGAGTGATAAAACTGTTGGTGGCTATTCCGTATTGAGTGGCAGGTCCTCCAGCACTCTTCTTGGTAACATACACTTGCGAAGGCATGTTTTCCATGATTTGACGGACTCCAAAGTGAGGAACCTGGAGGATGGCACCGGCCCAGAAGACAACGTGGGATGTGTTGAGACTGGAGGTATCAATAGTAGGAACAACCAAGTCCAACTCTTTCTTCTGTCTGATAACTTTAAAATTCAATTTCTCTTGTCCATACATGACCTTGAAGTCTCTCATGGTCTTGATGATCTTTCCATCAACAGACAAGATAATATCACCGATTTTCAACGGGTTGCGGTGTTCGTCCACCGAAACGGCCACTCTTTCCACAGATAAAAATTTAATTTCGTCGTCACATGCAGCTTCAAAACGTTCAATCCAGTCCTGGGTCACTCCTCTGGTTCTTCCTTGTAAAACAGTCATGGAGTTGAATTCGGCATCCAAGATACGAAGCGAAGCAGGAAGCTTGTTCTCTTTCAAGCCCTCGATAACATCGAGAACATCCACCACATCCAAGCCCATTCTGTACATCACATCACTGGACTGGTCGCAGTTGGTTTCACCCAAATACGTGAGCCAGAATGCTCTGACAGTTCCGTCATTATCAGCAAAAATACCCGTGCTGCATTCCTGGCAGATCTTGCTGTCCACCAAGAGACACTCCAAGTTGGTTCCTCTGTATCTGGGAGACAATGAATTGACTGGAATATTGAGGGAAGAAATACCACTGATCTTGACATCGTCACTGACCAACCGCAAATTGTAATTGTAGCCAATGAAGTAGCTCTTGTCGCCTCTCTTCAATGCGTCTTTGCTGAATTTTGGAGTTTTCACATCGGCCAAAACCAAGCTGGGATCGTACTTGATAATGGCGTAGTTCAAATTGGGATGAAGGAACACCACTTCGGCAGGAACATCGATGGACTCGGCAAAAATCACAAAGATATCACACACATCATGGGGCACGAATCTTCTGGACACCAAAACGTATCCATTTTCGGCATCGACTACCACACCGTAACAGGTCTCTTTTCTGTAAGGATAACTGTCAAGTGGAATAGGCAATACCACCTTGATCTGGACGAAAGAACGCACGGAAGAGGCACATCCCTGTTTCTCCTCGTCGAAAGGAAGGTCGATAAATTTGGCATTTTGGGGCTTGGTTGGAATTGGAGGCAAGGTCTTTTCCTGGATGTCGGTGAAGTCCCAAAGACCGGTTTCGTCGTTTCTAACGGCCTTTCTGAAGGTGGACTGCCAGTGTCTTTCCACGTAGATGACTCTGAAATTGTCGGAATGAAGATCAGACACATGACGGTAATTAATGGTGACCTTTTGGCGATCTGGAATTTGTTTCATCACTTCGACAAACGTGGCCAAATCGGGCGTCGGCTTGTCGTCCAAGGTCTCCAATAACCAGCCGGTCTTTTCAAAGGATGCAAATTCGAACGAGCCAAGCGAATCGTTGATGAAGACTCCTCTAACAGGAATGCAGTAGCATCTGGCCACCTGATAGGAGAGGTTGTTGAAGCTGGCACCAGCCACTTCCACATACTCGTTAGGAGTAATGGCATGCAAATCGCCGATGGTGATGCTGTGCTTGATGACCTCGCCTCCTCTTTGCAATTCGAACTCAAGCGATTGTCCGACGTTTTCGTCCAAGATCTCGTCAACTTTAATAAACGTGGAAATAGGAACGCCGTTTATGGAGATCAAAGTGTCTCCTTCCTTGATCAAACCGTCGGCAGGACCTTCTGGAAGCACCAATTCGGCCACCAAAAGTCCGATCTTGGAAGGAAATCTTTCTCTGGCGAGTTTCTCTGCTTCCAAAGTTAATCCCAATCTTCTGCACTCGTCAAAGGGCTTCAATTGCCATTCGACCTGGACATCTCCTCTGGTGATAGGTAATCGCTTTTGAATGCACTTTAAGGCTCTTAATGGACGGAAAACAGGAAGGAAGAAGTCCGTGGAAGCCTCGGTAGACCCACCTGCTTGTAAGGCCACCACGTATCCGTCTTCGTTGACCACAGGCGAACCGGAAGAGCCTCCGGATGCAGACGCAGCAGCCTGGATATATTCTGTATTGAAGTCGTTGTAGGTCAATGAACCGTAGTCTGGAGCGTTTCTGTCCAATCTGGAGATGAACCCAGATAAAATGGATAATTTTTCACCGGCATCGTTACCTACCACTCTGATTTCAGTGCCCACTTTGGCCAAATCCGGCTTCAAGTTGAGCTGGGTTAACTTGAGGTACTTGACGAGCGATGGGTCGAACTCCAAGAACCCAAAATCGTGGATAGGGTCTCTGTAGATGGGCTTGACCACCACTTCTTCATGATTATCAAAGACGGCATATCCCGAGAATGGACCTGGGCCAACGACGTGTCTATTGGTTAAAATCAAGCCTCGGGTGGAGTCCACCACGAATCCGGTCGCTTCACTGACAATGGACGTCTCGGTATCGAAACTGCTGACATGAGAGAACTGGATGGATACAACTGCATTGACCACTTTGGTGATGGTTTCTTGCCATTTGGCACCGGAAGATTCCGAAAAAACAGGCGAGTCGGATTCGGAGAAGTATTCTCCATCCAGAGACTCTTCAAGAGCCGCCTTCTTGGGCACCGATCCGTTCAACGACCCGTTGGAAAGCTTTCTTTTGGACATTTGTGCTTGTTTATGGAGAGAAAATGAAGGCTTTGTGGTGCAGAATTATATGCGTTTTTTGTACTGGAGTAGAAGATCCAAACAACCCAATGATGGATACTTGCTTATGAAGGGTGGCGGTGTTATTAGTAAAGGTATAGTGTTCCTGATTAGTTAACTATTAGGGTGAAAAGTTTCAGAAGATGATTTGTCCGGGTAACCTTTTTAGATAAGTAGATGAGATTCATGAAGAGAGAGGTGGTAATGTACAGAGCATGAATGGAGCCATGCATGTTATGAATGGGCTTTATATTATGGTCATTATGTAGAATTTAGTGGATTTTAGGAATTTGTGAATCTTGGAAGTGATCAATATTATAAGATTACTTGGAAAATCGTCATTTTGATGAGATTAAAATTTAGAAACTACGAATATGAATTATTAGTGGTGTCAGAAGAAGACAATAGGACCACAATCAATATGATGAGATGGGGATTTGGAATATTGCAAAATTACCAATATGATAAGATTGGAAATCTTAGAAATATTGCAAAATTACCAATATGATGTGATCGGGATTTGGAGTATTGCCAAATCATCAATAAGTGTTTGGAATATTGGGAATAATGGAAGTGATCAATATGATGATTGGGATTTGGAATATTGCAAAATATCAATCTGATGTGATTAGCACTCATATATTGGGAGTATTAAATCAATTAGTATCAAAGTTGGTTTCTTCATTTTATTCACTTCAATTAATCTTGTTGAGCTCATGCAACACTCGGGACTCCCAATTCTTGTAGTATTCCGCCTGTGTTTCTCCATCGTATAGCACATCTCCATGCAACATGCTTCCAAACTTCTTCATTAGGTCCCAACCTCGTCCCACCCTTCCCAACGTTTCGTTTCTTCGTGTCACCTCCTCGTTGCTCTGGCTCTCGTACATGTACTTTCTCTCGATATCAAGCACCCACGACTCGTCTTTGATCCAGTCATCGACGATATCGCACCAAATCTGCATGTTCCACTTCATGAGTCCTCCCTTTTGGTATTGAAATAATTGGTTGATGTGTTGCGATTTGGCTCCCATTTTCTTGGTCAACAAGCGGTGGTTGATTCGGGAGTACGCTGAGTTCACCATTCCACAAGCCAAGAGCCACTCGCTCTTTTTGGAGAACTTGTGCTTGTGGACGAGAAACGTCTCGATCATTCGAGGAGTGATGGTTGCTGGAATGTAGAAATTGTTGGCAAAGGAAATGAAGTCCTCGATGCTGACGTGCTTCTTGTCGTACTTGTAGACCGTGGGTTTGGGAGAGCCTTTGGCGGGAGACGCTTTTCTGGGGGATTTCGTGGGTGATGTTTTTAGGGTGGCTTCTTTTGACTTGGGATGCTCGAGAACCTCGATTGTTTTGGGGTTGAATGGCGATTCGACGTCCTTGAACTCAGAATTCGCTGTTCTGGCACGTTTCACGGGACGTTCGGCGTCCAAATGCTCGTCTTTCAATGCCTGGAGTCTCTTCAAAGGGGAGCTAATTTTGGCCGGAGACGTTCTGGATTTGGCAGGCGACTTGGTGGGACTGCCCATTGGCGTACTGTAGACCGATCCAGCGCCTTTTCGGGGGCTGGACTTGGGAGTGGACGTGGTTGAACGGATCTGGTAGAGGAGGTTCTCTCTGAAATCGTCCAACAACTTGGACACGAGTTTGGGCTGAAGTGGGATCTTATTGGTCTCGACCTTGGAATTTCCAAGCAAGTCCTGGTACTTCTCTGCCGCCAAGTAGGCGCAGATGTGGTATCTGGCGATTTCACACCGTTTAGGAAGAACTGGCTGTTTCTGGAGACTCAATTGGTAGAGCGATTCGCCGCAGTTGAGGGCTTCTGGGGGTATGGAGCCCTGGAACGAGGGCACCACGTCCTGGAACGACTGTTTGAGCTGCGAGTTCATGGAAGAAAGGGTGAAGGAGTGAAGAAGAAGGTGAAAGGTATAGAGGGTGAATAGTGAGTCACGTGATGATGAGCACGTGAGTATTGAAATATGTGTTCTACGCTCATTAAGTCACGTGATTAATAGCACGTGAGTATAGAAGTATGGGTTCTACGCTCATAAAGTCACGTGACGATGGGCACATGAGAGTTTGTCACGTGATCTCAGATCACGTTCACTGTGTCACGTGCACAATATCACGTGATCCCTAGCCAACCAGAACTTTTTTATTCATCTTCTTCTAAAGCGCCAATGTTGTCCAGAACCTTCAGAATCGGGGCCATGCGCCCCCTCTCCACCGCATCTGCGTTGTTGCAGAGTGCTCCCAAGGGCGGCGTCTCCAACGTCGCCCTCCACAACGAAACCGCCAATGAAATAGTGTCAGGTGCACCCAAAGACTTGGTCACTTCCAGAGTGGTGAGAATCTACCAGGAGTCGAAGCCTGCCACCCAATCGGGCCATCACAACGGCGATTTCTGGAAATTGGACTGGGACGTGTTGGGCAAGGGCAACAGATGGGAGAACGACTTGATTGGATACCAAGGATCTGCCGATTACATGCAAGGCACCATCATGAAGTTTGATACCAAGGAGGCGGCCATTCGGTTTGCACAGGGCCAAGGCTGGGACCACTATGTCCAGGAGCCCAACAAGAGGCGCTTCAGAAAGAAGGAGTATGCATACAACTTTGTGCATTCGCCGGGGCCACTCAAGCATATTAGAACCAAGTAAGCATATAATATAAGAGACGAAAAGAAGTGTAGAGAATGCGAATAAGGAGAGTGAAAGGAGGGGTGAAAGGAGTGTGCTATGATGAGAAATATAATATGTGTAGATGGAGAAATACATTAAGTAATATTCATGGAGAAATACATTATGTGTAGTTATAGTTGCAGATACGTTAAGTGTTATATAGATGAGAAATATGTTATGTGTAGTTATTGATGAGAAATAGGTTAAGTAATATTGATAGAGAAATATGATATGTGTTACATTGATAGAGAAATACGTTAAGAATATTCATGGAGAAATTTGTTTAGTGTAGTTATTGATAGAAAAATACGTTAAGAATATTCATGGAGAAATTTGTTAAGTGTAGTTATTGATGGAGAAATACGTTAAGAATATTCATGGAGAAATTTGTTAAGTGTAGTTATTGATAGAGAAATACGTTAAGTGCTATATAGATGAGAAATACGTAATATTCATGGAGAAACACGTTAAGTGTTCTATTGATGAGAAATACGTTATGCGTAGTTATTGATGAGATGTAAGAATGAATATTGAGAGAGTGTAATCTATGAGAATAGAAGATTCACCATGATTGGGATGAACCAAAGGCATAGATGGTATGACACGTGAAGTAGATGCAATACAGAAATGAATCAATCTCCATCCACTATTGAGTAGATGCAATACATAAATGAAGTACTCTCCATCTATGTGAGTATATGAATATGATAACTGAACCATTCTCCATCCACTATGTGAGTAGATGCAATAAATGAACCACTCTCCTTCCACTATGTGAAGACATAATTGGAGATCTGGTGCAATGAAACAATCAGGACAAGACTAAACCTACTCACACTAGAAGTCCGAAAGTCTGTTATCCCTGCATCGAATGCACCATTATGGCCAGATTCCATCACTTTCCTCCATTATTCCGCTTCTATCACACACTGTCTCTCTTTCCTTAGATTCCACCATTCAAATCATCTCTCTTTAGATTCCACCATTCATATCATCTCTCTTCCCTTAGATTCCACCATTCACATCATCTCTCTTTCACCACTTCTACCATTCACATCACATCTTTCATCCATTCACATCATCTCTTTTCACCACTTCTACCATTCACATCACATCTTTCATCCAGTCAAATCATCTCTTTTCACTTCTTCCATTCAAATCACCTCTCTTTCACCTCTTCTTCCATTCACATCACCTCTCTTCCTATTTCTCCTTCTCATTTCTGGGTGCAAAGACGCGCCTCAACTACCCCCACGTATTCTGTCCCCCATTGCTCCTTTTGGCTCGAAAAAAGCACCAGTCCCATCTCCAGACCCGTATCTACCACATCCACCGTCTTTTTCACTATCAATTGCCGCTCCTATCGCCTTTTCCCGCCCCTTCTCCCTCTCTTTCTCCATTTTGTCAACGCTCGCACTACTTCAGATCCCCAACTTTAAACCTATCACTTCTCTTCTTCCACAACCCTCCAGTCAGGCCCTCCATCTTGACCAAACAACGCGTTCCATCTACGTGATCCACTCCCTGTTATCACCAGTGTCCATCTAGTCGCCTTTTTCACCGCTTCTGCCCTCCCCTTCGGCGTGTTCTTCGTTTGTTGTCCCGGTCTCCTCAAGACATCTCCTCATGTCTTACAAGAAGAATCGAGGAAACGGCCACGGCAACTACCAGGGCGGCTTTTCTTCCAAGTCCTGGAATAGGCCCCGCTACTCGGAGTACCCCGAAGACGAGTCCCGTGGCTCCTATGGCGGTAATGGCGGTGTTAGCCGCCACTCCAAAGACCACCTCGGCCACCGCAGCCAGCGATACGCCGGAGCCGAGTACAACAGCGGCCATAATGGCTCGGTGGCGTCACAGCCCGCCGATCGGGCCATGGACCGCAACGGCTCGGCGTCCGGCGTGTCGCCGGGCCCAGGACGTGGCTCCGGGTCCATCGCATCGGCCAGAGCCTCGCCAGCTACCGACAGTCGGGACGCCCCCGACTGTCCCACAGGAACAGACCCCGCCACGGGAGTTAACGAAAAGGACGCCAAATTCACCAAACAAATGCATCACATCGACTTCCTCATACCGAAGCCTCCACGAACCCCAGACTCCTCCAAGAACTACAAGGTCATGTACGATCCCGAACTCGACTCCGCATTGTCCAAGGCCGAACGCAGGGCCAAAAGCAGAAAGCTCCGCTTTGCTGGCGACGGGCTTTCCGACACCTCCAGAGTGGTGGACCCCAGAAGAGCCAATGTGGCCCAATACTTCCAGAAGCCAAACAAGAAGTCCAAAAAGTTTCCATTCAAGCAATTGCCACAATCCAAGTTCGTGTTTGACAAAGACTCCATCGGCCCTGCCCCACAGACGGAGTTGGTGGTGTGGGATCTTCCCTCCACCACCAGCGAGCTATACCTCGAGAATTACTTCCGCAGCTATGGCGACGCAATCAAAGACATGCGGTTCATCAACGACCCCATCAACGCAGTTCCATTGGGCATTGCCACCTTCAAGTTCTCGGGAAATCCCGAGAAAGCAGCGAGATCGGCCAAGAAGTTGATCCAGAGCTTGAAGACCGAAAAGGCCAAAATCGATGGAGTTGACATCAAAATTGCATTGAATGACCTCAGCGGCGAACTACTCCTGAAAAAGATCGATTCCGCCAATGAAAAGTTGAGAATTGCAAAGAGCAAAAGAGACGAAGAGGATAAACGGAGACTCAAAAGACAGATGGAGGAAGAACAAAAACGCAGAGAACAAGCCAAAAAGATAGAACAAGAAAGAAGCATCGAGGCTTCCAAGGAGGTGGCTCCAGTAGCTAAATACTCCAGATTTCTGCCCAACACAACCACCCTCTCCAAAAGACATAATAATAAGGTTGTGCCCGGCGTGTTTTTGCCCAACGAGTTGAAGAAGTACGTCAAGGACCGCCCCTACATCTTGATTCATGACAAATATATTTCCACCAAGAGGATTCCATCTTCAGACTTGAAGCGCTCCTTAAATAAGTACGATTGGACGAGAATTTTATCCGATAAGACAGGCTTCTATATTGTGTTCAATTCTCTTAGCGAGTGTGAGAGATGCTTTTACAACGAAGATGCAACGAGATTCTATGAGTATAAAATGTTCATGGAATTGGCAGTTCCTGAGGGTTTCAACAGAACTGCCGACAATGAAGACGAAAATGGTTTCCTAACCAAATCAAAGAAGTCAGATTTGGTTGATGAGGCTGTAAACATGTTGATAAAAGAATTCGAAACATTTTTGGCTAAGGATATCAGAGAAAGAATCATTGCACCTGTTGTTTTAGACTTGTTGAGTCATGACAAGTACCCAGAGATTGTCGAAACTCTCAAGAGCAAAGAGGCTGCATTGAAAGCATCTCAGACATCGGTCATAAATCGTAACGATAGCTTAAAGCAGAATGCTTTGAATCTTCTAGCCGAACAGCGGAAGCAACAGCAGCAGCTTAGAAATAGACTTCCTTCGTTCAAGAAGAAGGTTGAAAGAAAGGATAAGATGAGTGCCCTCAAGGAAACTCTTCACAAAGCAAAGGCATCTAGAAAGAACTTGATGCTCATGCAACAATCCCTCAATTACGATAGGAATTCGGATTCAGAATCAGATGATGAAGATGAGAACGATTCCAGCAGATCGGTTACACCAGTTGCGAGTAAGAGAGAAAGGTCATCGGCCCTTACTTCTCCAGATGAGATTGAAGAAGAAGCAGAACAACCAAAGAAGAAGACTAAGTTGCAGAAGTCCTTCTTGTATGAATCAGATTCTTCAAGTGAGGTTGAGGAAGAATCAGCAGAACCCGAAGAAGCAGCAGAAGAAGAAATTGCGGAAGAACCAGAATTGGATTATTCCAGTATTGAAGAAAGGTACCAACCAACTGATGCCCCCATCACGGTTTTCCCTGAGTCTCAATTGTTACCAACTGATGTGCTTGACTTGGAAATGTTACAAGATATTATTAAAGATGACGAGGATATGGCTCTTGCTGAGAAGGTTGTCGAAGAGGCTCAAGCTAAACAGATGCAAAATATTGAGTACTGGGCTTGGAAGCAAAGAAACCTTAGCCATGATGGCGAAGAAATTTCTGAGGATATCGATCTTATCAACAAGTTAGATTCTCGTCTTGAGTGCAAGTCCGGTTCGTTCAGAAGTGAAGGTTATGTTCAAATTCCCGATGCGGACAAGATTGAGTATTTGCCTCATAGGCGTAAAATCCACAAGCCATTGAAGACAGTTCAACATGACTTCGAAGAAGAGGAGGAAACTTCAAATGCATCTACAGCTGCAAGTATTCAGAGTTCGCGTGTGAACAGAGCAAAGAACCGTAGGTTTGCTGCTGATATCACCGCTCAAATTGGATCTGAATCGGACGTGTTGAGTTTGAACGCATTGACCAAGCGTAAGAAGCCAGTTTCGTTTGCTAGATCTGCCATTCACAATTGGGGTCTTTATGCTTTGGAACCAATTGCGGCCAAGGAAATGATTATTGAGTACGTGGGTGAAAGCATCAGACAACAGGTGGCGGAACATCGGGAAAAGAGTTATCTCAAGACGGGTATTGGATCGTCATATCTCTTCAGAGTTGATGAGAACACCGTCATCGACGCAACCAAGAAAGGTGGTATAGCACGTTTCATCAACCATTGTTGCAACCCCAGTTGCACGGCCAAAATCATCAAGGTTGAAGGAAAGAAGCGTATTGTCATATATGCGTTGCGTGACATTGATGCCAACGAAGAGTTGACCTACGATTATAAGTTCGAGAGGGAGACCAACGATGAAGAACGTATTCGTTGTTTATGTGGAGCTCCTGGCTGTAAGGGCTGGCTCAACTAACAGGAATATCCAACCATTGTATATAGAGATTGGGTTAATACATTTAATTATAGGCCATTGTAGGGGGAAGAATAACGTCTATATTATTTTGAAATATTTCCTGGGAACAAGAAAGCTATTTTGAAAGTTAGTTTGTTAAGGTTTTTAGCGACTCCACGGTTCGGCAATTGGATGAAATGCCGAAATAGGCATAGAAACAGGCCATTTGACCCCAAGATTTACTCTAATTGTGTGGATATCGTTGTTGATCGACTGATTTATCGTTTACCTGTTGTACATGACAGTCCATGCACACCTCTAAAATCTCTCCATGTCTAAAAATGTTAAAAATTTGAAATTTCTCAAACATATCAAATTTCTTAAACATTTCCAATTTCTCATATTTTTCAAAAGCCTAAAATGAACCTCCAAAACAAAGCAAAGACTGACAATCTGGGTAAGAACACATATAATTCGTATACTTTCGGCGCTAAGACCCACACCGGTAGACGGGCACGATTATCCTGGAAGTTCCTATTATGTCGGAGTCTTCTCTTGCATTAGAGACTCGGCTGTTTCAGGACCAACAATCTCGGCAGACGAGGCATTCGACTGTTTTCATAATTCATTGTAGTTGCACTTCTAAGGGTATTGATCCTATATACAGAGGAAGAGGTCCTGCACGCTGCTGCCAGTGCCTCGTGTATTGTGAGTGTGATTGTGTATTGGTGGCAGTCCGATAACGCATGTGGTTCAAAATGCCGTCTTGTTGTTTTGACAGGCCCAATACGTCTCGGTAAACAATTGTAAATTGTAGGAAGATGTGCCACATGTTCTACATAAAATAACTTTCGAATAGCTGCTGGATCTGCCTTGACCGAGACCACCATAGAAGGTGACCGCCTCGGTACAGTCAACTAGGTTAAATGTCCCGACTGCAGATGTGGAGCCTGCAAGGCTGGAGTGATCTGGGTTTGAATGAATGGATCAAAGCACATAACTGCCCCACAGCAAGTTTACATTAATTTGATTAAGGTAATAGAGAAGGTGTAATTATAAGGGCCCTGCTTGATTACAATAGTGCCTTTCGGTCACGCCTACAGTAGATTAACTAAAATGGACTAGTAATGCAATCTAAGTACCAGATCAGTCTAACTTCAGTGTGCGCAAATCTACACGGCAATTCACCCATGTTCACTTCATCCCACTTTAAGCTTTCATATACATAATATTTCACTTGCGTCGTATATCACATAAATTCGACTTCCCACTCGAATTGATAATATTTCATCCCCACATATCACTCACTTGCTCACAAATAGTCCAATTAATGAACACAAATGATTCCAATAATCACTCAATTGACTGGAACAACAACACAGATGATTCCAAGAATCATTTGACCATAATCATCTCTCAAAATGCCTCTATCAATCTCTCTCTGTGCCATCACCTTCCTATTTCATTCTGTTTTAATCTCTTCCATTCCATCATTTGCTCTCCATCATATTTCATTCTGTATTTTAATCTCTTCCATTCCATCATTTGCTCTCCTTCCTATTTCATTCTGTTTTAATCCTTCATTCTGTCTTCTCATAATATACCACCTATTTCATTCTGTTATCTCTTCATGTTGTATTCTCATAATATACTATTTCACTGCCTATTTCACACTAATCACACGGTCCCTTTGGAAAAGCCCCAACGCCGCAAGCAACGTCTCAGAAACGTCCACAAGCCTCCCACTTTGCGTCCGTGACAATCTGGCGTTCAGCCTGCTCCTATGGTCTAATTCTCACTGTAGTCTTCGCACTGGTAAATCTACTGCTATTGCACCCATTACACAGCAGCACATTGCACCCATGCCTTCGCTCACTTCTGCCGTTTCAGTTGGCGGTCTCTCGATCGGCCTACGTCGTAGTTCCCGCACCTGTATTGCCCTATTGGTGCCTGTAATGGAGTGAAACAGCCCCAATGCACCTGTATTATAAATATCAACAAATAACGGTGCGACCGAATAGGCAATCTGATTGAAGCACACAAACACCGCCGCAATCGTGCCAGGTGTTGGAGGTGACATCAGCCAGGGCCCGTGCCGTGGGAAACACAGGAGGGGATTGGACGAGGAAGGGGAGAATGGATGGGGTGTGAGAATGAGAAAAGAGAGGAGGAAATTGGAAGAAATGAGAGGAACGAGGAAACAAACAACAAAAGCAGAAACAAACCATTAAACTCCACAAACCATTAAACTCCACACACCATAAAACTCCACACACCATAAACTCCACACACCATAAACTCCACACACCATAAAACTCCACCACCATAAACTCCATCACCATCTGTTGTGTTTGAGAAACTCACGTGACCGCCCAATCGGTTTGTTTTGTAAATACCCTCAATGCGGAAATACGCAAACACATACCCTTCAAATTTTCCACTATAATATACTGGACCTACCCGGCCTGTTTGACCTCTCCAACACGAGCCTGACATCTCTTCCGTCGGTCTTTCTCCAGTGCCGCCGTAGTGTCCAGCTTTTCCCACGATGTCGCGTGCCCAACCGCTTCAGCCACTCAACAACACCCAGCTCAACAACCGTGGTAACATCACCCCCATCAAGGGCGTCAGACGAGCAAAGGACTCCCATTTCGACACCCATGCCTTGCCCACTGCCCCCATGGTGTCGGCCGACAAGCCCCAACAACAACAACAGCAACAACAACAACAGCAGCAACAACAGAAGAAGAAGAAGGAGAAGCTCAGTGCTCTTTGCAAGACACCTCCTCTGATTGTACGGACTCGCAATGGCAGAGACTACAGACGGGGCAACTTCCTCGGCGAAGGCGGGTTCGCCCGTTGTTTCCAGATGAAGGACCTGTCGGGCCAGATCTTTGCCGCCAAAACGGTGGCCAAGGCGTCCATCAAGAACGAGAAGACCAAGACCAAGTTGCTTCTGGAGATCAAGATCCACAAGTCGTTGAAGCACCCCAACATCGTCAATTTCGTCGACTGCTTCGAGGACGACGTCAACGTGTACATTCTCCTTGAGATCTGCCCCAACCAGTCGCTCATGGAGCTCCTCAAGACCCGTCGTCGGGTGTCGGAGCCAGAGGTGCGCTACTTCATGGTCCAGATCATCGGAGCCATCAAGTACCTCCATTCGCGTCGCGTGATCCACCGGGACTTGAAGTTGGGCAACATCTTCTTCGATCCACACATGAACTTGAAGATCGGCGACTTTGGCCTTGCCTCGGTGTTGCCCTCGGTGGACTCTCGCAAATACACCATCTGTGGCACGCCCAATTACATTGCTCCCGAGGTTCTAGGCGGTAAGAACACCGGGCACCTGTTCGAGGTGGACATCTGGGCCATCGGCATCATGATGTATGCGCTTTTGGTGGGCAAACCGCCGTTCCAGGCCAAGGACGTCCAGGTGATCTACGAGCGCATCAAGAAGACCGAGTACGCCTTTCCCGCCGACAAGCCCATTTCCGAAGAGGCCAAGGTGTTGATCAAGGACCTCTTGAGCTTGAATCCGTTGAACCGCCCCACCATCGACGAGATCTTGAACTACGACTGGTTCAAGGGCCCTTTTCCCGATAAGACATACGAAGAGAGCTTGGTCAGCACGCCCGCCGGCTTCGACCGCATCTCCAAGACCCAGTCGTCCATCAACTTCACCAACACCAAGTCCGGCGCCGGCATCTACACCCCCAAGAACAAGAACCCCGTGGAAATCTTGCGGTCCGACTTGCATTCCGAACAGCCCAAGAGCCTCTTGCCCCAGAGCTTGTCGCCAAACGACACCCGCAACAAGTACGAGGAGGTCAATCCCAGCGTGTTGGGCAAGTCCAACCGCCGGGTCAACTTCAACAGCAATTATTCCACCACCATCAAGCGCTTGAACCAGATCTGTTTCGAGACGTACCAGAACATGCGCCGTCTCGAGTACTCCAAGCACGAGCAGATCGTGCTGGAGGAGTTGCCCCGGTGTGAAAACCCCATCTTGATCAGCAAGTGGGTGGACTACTCCAACAAGTACGGTTTTTCGTACCAGTTGAACAACGACGACATTGGCGTGTTGTTCAACGACGACAACACCATATTGAAGGTGCACAGCGGGTCCAAGTTCTTGGAGTTGATCTACCACGAGAACGAGGGCTGGACATGCATCGAGAACTCCACCACCCATCCACCTTCGCAGGTCAAGAGACAGCTCGAAATCGTGGATTTCTTCGCCAAGTACATGAACAGCAACTTGTCCAAGGTAAGCGACAACGAGGAGCGCAAGGAGACGGTATTCTTGCGCCGCTACAGCCGCACGGCCGACTACATCATGTTCGAAATGACCAACGGAAACTTCCAGTTCAACTTCAAGGACCACCACAAGATCTGCATCTCCAAGTCCGGCTTGGCCATCACCCACATCAGCCCCAGCCGCATCATCCAGACACACCCGTTGATCTTGGTGTTGAAGGAAGGCAACTTCCCGGTAGAGCAGGTGCCGGAGTGCATGGACAAAATCAGCGTCATCAAGGAGGCCATCAAGAGAAAGGCCTTCAAGGATGCGGGAAACTAAATGCTCCTTCTTTAACGTCATGAATCTTCCTTCTCCAGTAACCGTGTTACTCCTTTTTAGCATATACCCTTCTTTATACTTGCATTCTGCTAATGTTTGATTTCCGTCGACAATAGACAAAGTAGGACGAATTGTATAATAGTAACTTCTCCCAGGTAACTAGTATTTGGTTACTACTTTCAACAAGCGCCAGTAATCTACTAATTTAGTGGTATTTATACTGATTCAGTGGTATTTATACTGATTCAGTGGTAATTATTCCTTTAATTCAGTAGTATTTTTTACTAATTCAGTAGTAATTATTCCATTAATCCAGAAGTATTTTTCTACTAATTCAGTAGTAATTATTCCATTAATCCAGAAGTATTTTTCTACTAATTCAGTGGTGATTATTCCATTAATTCAGTGGTAATTATTCTACTACAGTGGTAATTATTCTACTACAGTGGTAATTATTCCATTAATTCAGTAGTAATTATTCCTTTAATTCAGTAGCATTTATTCTAATAATTTAGTGGTACTTATTTAAGCAGAACAAGTAACATTATTTTAGAGTCAGTAGTAAATTCTATGAAAAGTCTGTGACGAGTATTCTTCCAAGATTCTAGAGGTCAGCTGTATCAAAACGATAAGTCAGTAGTATTTTCTCCATGGTCAGTAGTATTCGACCACTTGGGTACTTTTCTATTATCATCTTTAGATATTTCGCATCTGAAATATGCTATTCTACTATACAGCATGAACCTAGTTTCTATCACTATACTTTGAGTGGTATAATATAATATTACTGTCTCTACTATAACATCTCTTCTGAAAGTTATCTGGGAGGTAAATTACAGTCATCTGTTGCCTATTATTAGCTAACATGTGGAGTTTGATGTACTCCATTCTAGTAATTCATTACGTATTTGTCTGAATAAGTCTTTAGATGGGATGCCAGTAGTAGATAATTACTACTTGTCTGAAGATAATTGTATATGATATCTGTCTAAAGATGATTGTATATGATATCTGTCTAAAGATGATTGTGCATGATATCTATCTAAAGATGATTGTATATGATATCTGTCTAAAGATGATTGTGCATGATATCTATCTAAAGATGATTGTATATGATATCTGTCTAAAGATGATTGTGCATGATATCAGTAGTAGAATTCACATTATCATCGGTGTTAATCATCACAACAGTCATAGTGTAAGCATTCCACACACCGACAGCTTATAACTAACTACAATATGCACCATAGTAGTATATATTACGTTCTATCACCATAGTCTCGGTAGTTATTGTACAGAGCGCCAGCAGCCTTCAAGGCAAGAGTTCCTGACGCTTGGCATCACGTCTGTGATGCTTTTCGTGTTGCCTTAATAGTCCTCCTCAGTGTTCAACAAAGACTTAAGGGCCCATTCGTCTTTGAATCTGGTCTTGATCACATCCAACTCGCTGATCAACCCCGAACAGGCGTTTTTCAACGCTTCCTTGGGAGAGTAGTCGTCTTCAGTTTGGATACGGAGAACAAAGTTGGCAAACAAGGGGTGTTCCACCTTGTAGGCGGCGAAAATGACCTTCTCGTCCTTCAACAATTGTGCACGTAACAAGTTGGCCAACGTGTGGTCTTCTCTTTCTATTTTGATGATGGCTGCATTGGGCACCTTGGTATCTGGGGTGATTTTGATCCTGGAGTTAGTATTGGACACAGAAAGGCTGCAGAATGGGCACCAAAGCACCGAGAATCACTGAAAAGGCACCAATCCCGACTTTTTCAAGCAATATAGGTTTCTAGTCTGGTTGGTGATATTTCCTTATATCTCGAGTTTGGGGCACTTTGGAGCGGCGAAAAAACGAGCAGATTGCTGCAAAACGTCGGCACTTACTTGTCCACGCCGTCGGGCAAGATGAAGAGCTCAAATCTGTCGGGGGCGTTCATTGTGGGGGAAGTAACGAGGAGGCGAAGAGTGGAGTTGGAGATGGAAATTTGATGTTGGCGTCACGTGACTGGCGTCACGTGACCACAAGATGCGCCAGATGGGTCCATAAACGGAAAATGAAAACTTCAGTCACGTGACTTTCTTCATCCAGGTGCCGGGCCCGCCATTGGCCCTCCGAGGCGGTTCCGAGACCATTGGCCGCATCTCTGACCACACCCCGTCCAATTCCGACCTCCGACCCGCGACCCGGCCACGTCCCCATCTCCCACGCTAGCCCATCTCTTATCAGTCCGGGTAACTTTCCTCGGCCCCACGCCCGCGCCCGCATGCAGGACTTACCCGGACACCGACTTCCACAGCCAGTGCCTTCATATGAGGCATTCCAGTCCTTTCACCCTACCGTTCTCTTCTCCAGTTGGTCGGTTCCACACTAATTGTATCATTACTCCCCCAAAAACCGCTTTCGGTGTTGTATTTCACTGAATTTCCCCACCGCCGCCTGTCCGTGACCCAGTTCTGTCTTCGTTATTGACCCAGGTGTGGACGATGACGAACCAACAAGACCCCTGGAACAACCAGCAGAGACCCTTGGGTCAGCAATTCAAGTACGTGTCGTGGCATCGTGGTCCCCAGTGTTGATTTGAGACGCTGAAACCGGCGCTTCTATGCCCGGTTGTTGTGTTGTGGTTGGTGTTGTTGTCTGGCAACTCTGTACCTTTGGCGGCTAATGATCTTGGTGGTGACAAACACCGCCACCAAGATCTCCAGCCAGTGTCAGTGATCAAACCATCCACCACGGCCTCCCCCCACCACATCCCTTACTAACCCCTTCCAGCCGCCAGCATGCCCCCGTGTTGCCCCCTCCTGCCACCCTCGAAACAGGTACGTCCCCATACGCCCGCCCAGCGCTCCTTCCCAATACTAACCCACCCCCAGGAGGCCAGTCGTTCTACCCCCTCCACAGCTTGGCCAACTTGGGCAACAACTCGGGCCGCCCCCCGCACGCCCACGGCTTCAACATCCCCTCGATCAACACGTCTGCCGACGTGGGCCAGGTACGTATCCCGTCGTTCCCCGGTGTGTCCTCTCCGCCTACTAACCCCGTCCAGCATGATTCTGCCAGACAGAACGAGTTGAGAAGGTCGTCCGCCGTGCTAGGCGCCCCCGGCACCCAGTTGCCGTTGCCTGGCACCATTTCGGCCACGCCCGAGCAGACCCACGCCCAGCCCCACCAGCAGCACCAACCACCCATCCACGCGGCTGTTCCGCAGCAGCCCGTCGCACAGCAGGCCTCCATCGCCCTGGGCGTGCCCAACCGCGCCTCGGTGTCCAACGTGTACCGGCCCTTGAACGTCAAGGACGCCTTGTCGTACTTGGACCAGGTCAAGATCCAGTTCTACAACCAGGCCGACGTGTACAACAACTTCCTCGACATCATGAAGGACTTCAAGTCGCAGAGCATCGACACGCCCGGCGTCATCGACAGGGTGTCCACCTTGTTCAAGGGCCACCCCAACTTGATCCAGGGCTTCAATACTTTCTTGCCTCCCGGCTACAGAATCGAGTGTTCGCTCGACCCCTCCGACCCCAACCCCATCCGTGTCACCACGCCCACAGGAACCACCACCAGACCCAATATTCATGGGCCCGGCTACAACCAGAGATGGGGCTCCGAGAGCCAAGAGCAGCCGGCTCTGACCCAGCCGGCCCAGTTCTCGCAGGAGCAGCAGGTGTTGCAGCAGCAGCAAAATCAGAACGGTGGCGGCCAGATCGAGTTCAACCACGCCATCTCCTACGTCAACAAGATCAAGACCCGTTTCGCCAACCAGCCGGACATCTACAAGCAGTTCTTGGAAATCTTGCAAACCTACCAGCGCGAACAGAAGCCCATCAGCGAAGTCTATGAACAAGTGACGGTATTGTTTGCCAACTCCCCCGACTTGTTGGACGACTTCATGCAATTTTTGCCTGACACCAGCAACCAAGGCTACCAGGCCCAGGAGGGCGCGTACGTGCAAGCCAACGGTTCATCTCAATTACCACCGGTGGGTAATTTCCAACCTCCCGCAGGCTCAAGTGGGTTGAGTCCAAACGGAGCGCAACAGTACAACCAAGCTTACCCTGCCAATGGAGGTGCTGACGCTGTATTGGCCCCACAAGACCAATTCCTTCCCAAGAAAAAGAAGTCCATTTCGGAGTCCTACAACTACGACAATGTACAGGAACAACAGGTTTCCAGCATGCGTTCCGCCAACCAACCTAGAACAAAGGCAGGATCTGCTGGTGCAGCCAAGAATGGAACCGTCGCTACCATTGTCAACCCAACCTTGGTTCCGGGCATTCCAGAGCCTGTTCCTCCTTCATCCTCTGTGAAATCTTCATCTTTCCTGGAAGAGCTTTCTTTCTTCGACAAGGTAAAGAAGGCAATTGGAAACAGACAGACTTACAATGATTTCTTGAAGATCTTGAATTTATACTCGCAAGATATCATTGATAAGCGGACTTTAGTTGAAAGAGTCGACAGCTTCTTGGGAGACGCCAATGGCGACTTACTTAACTGGTTCAAGATGTTTGTCGGCTATGAAGACAAGCCCCAATCCATCGAAAATATCACTTTCAAGAAGCACCAGTTGGAGTTGTCCCTTTGCAAGGCCTACGGACCTTCGTACAGACAATTGCCAAAAGCAGAAACATTCATGCCTTGTTCTGGTAGAGATGAAATGTGCTGGGAAGTCTTGAATGATGAATGGGTGGGTCACCCAACCTGGGCTTCTGAAGATTCTGGTTTCATTGCTCACAGAAAGAATCAATACGAAGAAATACTATTCAAGATTGAGGAAGAGAGATTGGAATTCGACTACTACATGGAAGCCAACTTACGTACCATTCAACCTTTGGAAACTATTGCCAACAGAATAGCCAATATGACTCCTGAACAAAAGGCCAACTTCAAACTTCCTCCTGGATTAGGTCACAATTCTCAAACTATCTACAAAAAGGTCATTAGAAAGATTTATGACAAGGACCGTGGATTTGAGGTTATTGACGCTTTGCACGAAAACCCAGCAGTTGCTGTCCCAATTGTGTTGAAGAGATTGAAGCAAAAGGATGAAGAATGGAAGAGATCACAAAGAGAGTGGAACAAGGTATGGAGAGAAATGGAACAAAAAGTATTCCATAAATCTTTGGATCACCTTGGTTTAACTTTTAAGCAGGCAGACAAGAAGCTTTTAACTGTCAAACAGTTGGTTAGTGAAATCAGCACAGTTAAGGTTGAACAACAAAACAAGAGACTTCATCCTTTGACACCAAAGCCACAAGATCAGTTGAACTATGTTTTCAAGGACAATGAAGTTTTGATGGACATTCTTAGACTATCGGATGTGTTCATTTACAAGTCATCTAATTATTCTGTCAATGATCGTGAAAAGTTGGCCCAATTTTTCAAATTCTTTATCTCTTTATTCTTCGGAATCAGCACTGAATCTATCGAGAAGTCAATGCTGACAAGAGGTAAGTCCAAGAAGGTTGAATCTGAAGAAGAAGGATCTGCAAGTGAAGCTAGCGAGTCTTCTGAGCCACAGCAAACTTCAAAGAAACGTGGAAGAGAGAATGACTTGTTGAGAGATGTCTTGAAGAAACAATCCAAATCCAAGAAAGAAAATGAGACTGATGCTCCTGAGACCAACGCCAACGAGTCAGATGACCAGGAATCCTCTGGTGAAGTCGACAGATCCAGTGAATTGTGGATCAAGACAGCTAACACCAAATTCAACTTGAAGGATGAAGAACAAAGTGATCAAAAACGTGAAAAGTACAATTTGTTCTGTAACACTACCATCTATGTCTTTTTCAGACACTTGAGAACTTTGTATGAGCGTCTCGAGGAAATCAAGGCAATGAATGAGGAAGTTGGAAAGGAAATTAGAAGTCGTAAGACTCCTCAATTTGCAAAGGATCTCAACCTTCTCTCACATCAGCTTGAGGACATGGGTGTTGAAATTGTTGGTTCTAGAGATTGTTACACTCAAGTTTTGGAATTATCCGAGAACTTGATTGAAGGTGAAGTTGAACATCAATGGTTTGAAGAATCTTTGCGTCAAGGATACAGAAACAAGGCATACAAGATTTACACAATCGACAAGGTTGTTCAAGCTATGGTGAAGCATATGCATACCATGATCACTGATACGAAGACCTCAGAGATGATGGTTTTGTTTGAAGCTGACAGAACAAACCCAACTTGCACAGCCAAAGATCAAATCTTGTATCGCATGAAGGTAAGATCTTTGATGGCATCTGATGAAAACATGTTCAAAATCTCATACAAGGGAAGCGACAATTCTGTGAACATCCAATTTGTGAGTGTTGATGATCTCACCATCAACGATCACGAGAATGCCGAAGAACTGTACAATTACTACGTCACCAGTTATGTGATGTCCCACCCCACCGAAGGAGTTTCTGCATCTAAGATCAACATGCCATTTTCCAGAACTTTCATTGAAAATGTGGATGAAGAACAATGTGAAGGTCGTGTTAGTAGCGGATTGAAAGTTTCCATTTGTGAGAACTCTTACAGATTGTTCTTTGAAGCCAATACTCTGGACGAGTTCACTTCCAACTCCTTGTTCTCAAAGCCACCTGCTGACTCTCAAACCAAGGAGGAGAAGCTCGAATTATTGAAGAACTTGATCAATGGAGATGATGGATGGAAAAAGACCTTGACAGAAGACCAAGATGCGGAAAAGTTGGAAGAGAAGGTCAACATCTTGTTTGAGAAGGGATTCCAAGCCTACAGAGACTTTGGAAAGGACGTGGATGTGGAAATGAAAGACGCCGAAAAGGAAGAAACAGAAAATGCCAAGGAGGCAGGCTCTGCCACACCTCCAACTCCGGCTCTTCCAGAAGCCAAGCCAGAAGACCAGGCGGCAGATGCTTCAAAAGTCGACGTTGACTCGACTGTGATCCAGGACAACAATGACACTACCATTCACCAGGATGCTAACGACACCACCAATGATGAGACCACGGTGAACCAGGACGAAACCATGATTGGCGAAGGCCAAACCGAAGCCACCACCACGGCGACGTCCGAGGGCACCAAGAACCCCGAATCTGAATAGTCCCCCGGCTATTTGCACCCACCCACCAATGTATTGCTATCAAAATCTTTATTTCGTTCCTATATTAATAAATGTGTTGTTATTGTCTATTGTAGGTAAAATTCTATGTAGCCTATGTTAATGGAATCTACCTTCTGCAGCAGCTCTGGCCAAACGTTCGGTTGCAATGCTTTTAGCTAACCGTTCTCTTTGGTCCAATCTTCTTGCCACATATGCTTTCTCTTCTTTCAATATAAGGAGCCGTAAAATAATGTCTTCTGCCAACGTTTGGGCAGCAATAGGATCAGATCTTGCATCCTCGGCATCTTGGGAAGCCTTTGCTCTCGACTTGGCCGTGGCATTGGCCAGAATCGTGTTAGTTCGATAAATACTTGTGGCTCTAGAGAGAGTCCGATGTGGATGCTCTTCTTCGCTTTCTTCATGATGGTCAAAGTTGTTTCTGTCTCGAAGAGATCTCACGAAAGAAGGCGATAGACGCTCCACTTCCTGGACCAACACCTGGATCTCGCTATCATAATAGACCGGAAGAAGCAACAACGCCTGGTATTGCTCATTTTTCAAGTCCTTTACCGGAGGACCATTGCCGTCGTTGTGGAAGAAGTCAAAGCAGAGGAAATTGAGCCACGAAAACACCGTCTCCAACTCATTGTTGGTGAGTTGTTTTCCAAAACCCATCATTCCTATCGAGTTCGTCACGTTGGCAACGGCAGACGACACGGCAGATTGCCATCCCGTGTTGGAATCGCTGGAAGTCGAATTTCCAAAATTCGACAAGTTCATTGCCTTTGCACTGGAAAGCTTGGGGAGCAAAAGCTCATCAGCAGAAGCCACCACAACGTTCCACGCCGCAACCATAACCTTTAGAAGCAACTCCTTGGTCAAATACTCGGCAAGAACCTGAAGATTCATGTTCAAATAGTTGTACAACGGCATCATGGCATCATCCATTTGCTCCTGGGTGGGCTTCAATTGGCCATTGTTTCCACAGATGGAACGCAAATTGGCTCTGGAGAAGCAGTAATGAATAAATCTGGACACCTTCTGCACGATAAGTTTAATACATCTTTCCTGACACCGCTTCAATGCACGGTGTGCTCTTCCCATAACAAAAATGGCATCTTCTCTTTCACTCTCGACCGCAACTTCAACAAGGAGTCTTCCTTGTGTGTCCAAATCAAGGTATATCTCCTGGGGAATACCATCGTGCTTGAACCTTCTTGGGTCAAGCTGAATCAAAGATCTCCCACAGACAGAGTGCCCTCCAAACTTCTCGTTCCACACCGTCGCTGAAACGGTCAAAGAAGTGTTTGGAGGTAAAGTGAGCTCAAACTCTTCATCCCATTCCGGTTCAGCGGTGTTGTTAATTGTTCTTGTCTTACCGATGGTTTTTTTGGCCTTGGTGTCAACTAATGTCACATACGGATGCAAACTGGTCAAAGACGAAGACGACGAGCCTAAATTCTCTGCCTTAAGAAGCCTCAATGAAAAGATGTGACTGGTGTATTGTTGCTGTGAGTTTGGATCGTAGGTAGCTACCGATTTAGAAATCATCTCGGGATCCAATAAGTCCTCTAACTTTGTGAGTTGATGCATCATTGCCGATAAGTTGTTTAGGGCAACGCATGTTTTAGGCATGAAATTGTATGGTTCCTCGAGAAGTAACTTGGCTGAGTTACTGTTCATGTTAGAAACCGCATTCTTGACTTCATTGAACCAGCCCTTTTTAGCCTCTCCTTTTCCCTCCTCCTCTTGAGCAGCCAATCTTCTTTGCTCTTCTTCGTCCAATTCCTTCATGATCTTGTCAGTAATGCTATTGGCATAGAAAAGAGCACCATCGGAAATACTTTTCAAAAGAGTGGTGAAGACTTTTGCCAAGTGATACTCATTTGCCCAGTTCAAACCGTTCAATATATTTAAAAATTCTTTAATAAGTGTGAAAATGTCCAAGATAGAAGATGAGAATTTCTTCTCGTCACTTTCAAGACTAATGGCTTGATAGTTATCATTCTTAATTGCTTCTTGCACTATTCCCAATATTTTATCACCACTTTCAGTCACCCATGCTTCTAAGAATGGGAAAAAGAACTTTTCTAAATCAAACTGGAATTTAGACTTGGGAATAGCCACTTGCACATAGATATCTCTGATCTCACTCAAGGCCCTGTACACTTCCAATGCATCTCTATAGGGAATGAATTCTCCCTTGTTCTTAGCATAGCTGTCAATGTGTTTCAAGATGTTTTTGGCGTCCAGAGCAAACATTGCGATAACGACAGCACCAACGGTTCGCTTCACATCCAAGAATCCCAAGAGGGGATTTTTGTATCTCTTTTGAAGCATTTTGATGTCCTCTATAATGCTGTCACAAATGTTAAGAACATGAAGGATACTCAATGTATCATCACGTGGCAAGTTGGCCAATAGTTCGGCATAACGAAGTTCCGAATATCTCAATAATGCCTTGGAAAGCTTCTTTTCCCATTTTTTAACCAATCCGGATTGTTCAACGTTGGGGAAGAGAGAGTCAGATTCCAAGTACTCGCCTAAAAATGCTAATGCAGGGCCAAACTTGGGTTTCACATTTTTGCTAAAAAGCAACAGTAAAGATTCTTTGATGGAGAAAAGCGTTTCATTATATGTGTTCATGAGATTCTTAGTCCATTCCTCTTGGTCCTGCAATGGCCACAGCTCCTTGTCTTCCCAGTCAAAGTCATTGCTTTCAATGGTGAATTTGCAGAAGTGGAAAATCTTCTTTGCTGCCTCCAAATCAACAGGAGCCAATTCCTTGGGATCGCGGATGAGTTTGTCTTTGGTTATGCCGGTCAATGTAGCTGCAGTAAAGACAGAAACGACTCTGGTTGGAACGGAAATCCGCCATACTTTAGCACAGGTAAGCAAGAAGTTGGAATGTGCTTTGCTGAACACCGGCTTTTCGGGGTCGGAGATATCACCAATATTTTCGTTGAGGTCTCTCTCGAAACACAACTTCAAGAGTACCACAAAATACTTCTTGAGCATTTGGGTTCTGGGCAATATGTAGAAATCCGAGCCAGAGGGCAAATCGGGCACCGGCAAGAGCCTCATCGGGGCTGGAATCAGGTACCTTTTCAAGAGTTGCGCACATGCGTCTTCTTCGGTCTTTTTCCAGGCCTCGTAGGCCTCCACCGTGGCGAAGTTCTTGGTGCTCATCTGGCCCAAGTCTTTGCCGAGGTAGAAAAGCACCTGTTGGAGGTCCTTGTGGAGGGTTTTCTGCAGGGCCAAGTTCTTGAAACGGTCGACGTCCTGCTGCAAGCGAATGCCGTCCACACCGAAGAGCTTCTCGATCAACTGGATGATGGCCTTGTCCATGTCGGCCACCTTGAAGGACGGCTTGGGGTACAGCACGTTGGACGAGTTGGCCAAGGACGCGTCGTCCTTGGCATTGGCCGGCTTGGGCTTCAACGACTCCTTGTTTTCCTGGAGTTTTGCGATCAACGCATCGGTGTCCTTGTCCTTTTTGATCAACTCGATCAACAACAGCACGAAGCTACCGGCTTGCTTGAACACCATTTCGCTGATTTCGTGGCTGGGGATGGTGCCGAGCTTGACTAGCTCCTTGTTGGCACAGGCCACGAACTTCATCACCAAGTACTCGGGCTTGTTTACGCGGGTGAGGTCGCTCTTGAACGCGGGGTTCAAGAGCTCGCTGTAGAGACGCAACAACGAGCGTCTGGTCATGTCATCGTAGTTTCCCCCGTTCTTCATCGCCACCACATTGAGCCGGGCCTCGAGACTGGCGATCAAGTACCCGGGCAACTTCGGATCTTGCACGTCTAGCACCTTGGACGAGCGGTAGTACTTGGAGTAGTTATTGGACGAATTGGCACTGGAAGTGCCGTTTGAGGCCGAATTCGGGCCCGACGTGGTCGGCGTAAGCCCGTGGTTGACAATTGGCGTCCGAAACCGGGCCTCGTTGACGTATTCGAGGATGTAGACCTTGAGGACTGCTTCGTAGAGTTTGTCGGTGTCGGCGGCGTTGTAGGTGGCGTCGTCGGCCAAAAGGACGCGGGAAGCCAAGCTGTGGGTTCTCCCGTCGGAACCCCCGGACGTTTCTGCAGCAAGAGAGCCGCCGTCTTTGAGCCGGGGAAGCATTAGGGGAGGATAAAGGGTTGAGGCCAGGTTTGATATGATGGTGACTGCGGCACGTGCGCGCGGTCACGTGACCTAGGCGAGATGGATACATTCTATAGTACATATTATACACTTACCCCGAGTCCTCGTCGCTCACGTCGCTGACGTCACTGAGGTCGCTCTCCTGCTTGGCCACGCGGACCTCCCCGTCCGCCACCTCTTCCGGCTTGAAGATGTGTTTGGAGAGGATCTTGTTCATTTCGAACGCGCCAACGGTTTCTGCTGTTAGTACATGAGCTGGAAGTAGGGCACAACTGAGGTCAGTAATAAATGGAGTAAATGGCGAAGCGAGTGTATGCTGCAACATGCATGTCTGGACGTATGCACTGCAGTGTGGAGTTTTATCATGCCGTGTTTTTATGCCTTTTTCGTGGGTTGATCTCACACGCACGCGAGCCCTGGTGGGCCCTGACACCTGACGCACCCTTGACACAGTGATCTCAGTGTTGACAATTATTGCACTGACAGATGACACAACATGACACTGACAGATGACACATGTAACCAAGACACATGCAACTGCAGCGTCTTCTTATAACTATTCCTCTTCATTCCTCTCACACTCCTTCCTTCATACCCCTTCCTTCAACTCCTTTATTCAACCCCTCAACCCCTCTTCTCTCTTATACATACTTCTCTTGAACAACGCCTGCAACGGCTCGTCGCACACTATGAGCCGCTTGTCCTCTGGGTTCTGGAGGTCCCGGCCCTTGATGTACCCCCACATCGCCTTGACCACCTGCGGCCGTGACAACCGGCTGGTCCCCACCACTGCCAGGAGCTCTGGCGAGAGCACCATCTCCCGCTGGAAGCCCGAGGGCTTGGCCAGCACCGGCCGGGCCTTCTTGGGCTTCAGGCGCCGGGCCCGCATCAACGGCCCCGTGATCTCTGTCCTCAGGAGCCGGGCGGCCATGATGGCGTCCTTTCTCTCAATCTCCTGGAGCCGCTCCTTCTCGCTCTTCTCCTCCTCCGTGCGCTTGTCGATGAGGTCGTAGTATCGTGCCAAGATGATGTCGTTGATTTCTTTCTGCGTGTTAGCCTTGTTTCGGGGCGGTGTGGGCCCGGTGGGTGGTACGTACCTTGTGTTCCGTGAGGTCCACGGTGAAAAGCTCCTGGAGCGCATTGCGGATCTTTTTGACGGTGATCTGCTCTAGATCCGCCACCTCGAGAATCGCCTGTGGGTTAGCTGCTGTTGGGAGGCCCTGGGGCTGGGTTTGGGGGTCTGGGACGTCTGTTGCACATCTGAACCCAGGTGGGTCGTACGGGGCGAAAAGCGGCCCGTTTGGGCCGCTGAAAGCACCGATACGGTCTCCGAAGCCGGCCGGTTCACTTGGTGCGACGGAATATACTCACATCTATCGTGGGAAGATACTTATCCGGTGTATACTGCTGGGACATGTTATTGACAGTAGATGAAGTAATTGAACATGGATATGCGGGCTGTGTGCAGGACGCGAATATGGGGAAGTCCCACACTGAGAAAGGAGTCCAGTGTGGACGCTACAGGCAGGCAATACTCGTGATTAATATACAGATACTATGACAGTGGTGGCGGCGTTGGACCTGTGCAATTTGCGTCGATGCGCAATGGGTGTAGGTGGGATGGAATGTCTCAATTTGGGAATGTCTCAATTTGGGAATGTCTCAATTTTAGGAACGTCTCAATTTAGGAATGTCTCAATTTAGGAATGTCTCAATTTTTAGGGAATGTCAATTTTCAGTGTGTCTCAATTTTTAGAGAATGCCAATGTTCAGTGTGTCTCAATTTTCCATAATTGTTAAAGATTTCAGATATTTCAGTGGATTGAGCTGATATTCGTGGATTTTCAATATCGTCAGACACTTTCCCGCTCTTTGGTATTCTTAGATCGGATCTGATGAGGAGGTGTGTTTGATTCATTCTTCCTCTACTCCCGGTTCTTCAAGTTTCTCTTATGCTGCAACTCGTTCTTCTTGATCAAACGCTTTCTCTCGGCACGCTTCAAGGTACGGGGATCGATCAACTCGTCGGCTGTGTTCTTGACCTTGTCTTCCACCTCCACCAACCACTGGTTGTCGAGCTCCTTGTTCTTGCCCTTGTAGCCCCACTTGGGGACCCATTCGCCGGTGGCCTCGTCGTAGACCATCTTGCCATCGCGGGCCTTGGCCCGGATGCCCTTTCTGGCAGCAAACTGCTCCCACTTGGTGGGTGCCTTCTCCTTTGGCACCGCCTTTTCACGAGGCAACTCCGTGGAGGGTTCAGGAAGCTGTATCAAAGTCATGGTGGAATCCTGGCCAGTCGACAGTCCGTGGGTGTCACTGGTGGTCTTGACTGGCAACGACAACAACTGGTTCACCAACAACTGCAAGTTGTCTCTGGTAACGGACGCAAGGTACTCTTCTCTGGCACCCGCATCTTTCAACTTGGAGTTGTCGAGCGGATTGGAGTCGAAAGTGGCCAAGTTTCCCAAGTCGTAGGTGTTGGGAATGGGCTTGTCGACGGTGATGGGCTTGAAATCGGACGTTTCGCTCATTGGGGCCGGATGTGGAATAAGACTGGAAGTAATAGATTTGGTTAATGAGATGAGGTGAAAAGTCCATGTGGTGCGCGCACGCCCCAGTATGATGAGGGAATCACAGGAATAGAGTTTGCAAGATAGAATGCGCAAGACTGATTCATGGAGGGTCTGGAAGTGTCAGGTCGGATAGTTGGAAAAGTTTTCAGATTTTGATTTCATGAATTTTTAGTACTCTGAAATTGTACACCAAAAAAATGGTGATTCTGGATCAATATCTACGGCTCTGGTTCAAAGTCCACGGAAAGAGCTCCACTAGGATGAATATTCTATCATATTGGCATTGATGTGACAACTCATACAATTAACTTTGGGAGCTTTGATGTGTCAATTCATTCAATTAACTATTGGAGCTTTGATGTGACAATTTATTCAATTCACCAGGGTATCTTTGATGTGACAATTCATTCAATCAACTATGGGAGCTTTGAAGTGACGACCGCCATATCCAAATGGACACTGCCGTCATGATGGAGATGGCTCCGCCCGCCATAAAGAGGTGCTTGAGGCCCTCGTGGTCCGGCATTTCGGGCTCCTTTTCGAGCCCCGGCGTAGCGGTACTGGGCGCCTTGGCTGCATCCACCAACTGGATGAAAAGCTCGTGAAGAGACGTCGTCCAAGCCGACAGGATGTGAAGTGGCAGGCTGAGTAAGAGGTCCCGTGTGTAGTTCTCGGGCTGGACGTCACAGCGCTGCTGTTGCTTGTCCAAATCGGCTTTGAGAGCCACGAATACCGAAGGAATCTCCGACAAGGCAGGGCCATACATGTGGTATAAGTCCACCAAGTATTGGAACGACTCTGGGTCGGAAGAGTCGTAGGCATAGCAGATCACATCACACTGATCCAACCGCTGCTGGTTACTAAGAATCGCAGACTCCAACTCGCCCAATTCTTCAAGAATGAGATAGCACTGTTTTCCACCACGGAGCTCGATGTCCTTGACACAGAGCCGGGGTCGAATCGTGGGGTTGTACACCTCGCTGTAGGATCCACGGAGAAACAGCTCCAAAAGCGAGCTCTTGCCCGCTTTTGGGGCACCCACGATGAAGCAGTTGAAGATATTCCGGTCCGACACCGCCTGGCGGTAGAACTTGCCCTGTTTCTGGCGTCTTTTGCGGGGCTTGGTGATCTTGACGGCCTTGACCGATGCACCGTCATCGAACCCGAGATATGCCAAGTACTCTAGGGTGGTCTTGTGGTCCAAAAACGTAGTAAGATTCCATTGAGCCAACCAACCCTGGAGCGTCACGTAGCCTTCCTCGTTGCACACAATAGACGAAGGAAACTGTGACTCCTGCCAGAGCTTGGGGATGCCCGGCGTCGGCACAAACAAGTTGTTCAACTCTTGCTCGTTGAGTCCTCCATCATTATCTTTGTCAAATTTTAAGAACAAATCCACCAAGAAACGGTAGCCCGTGGGACTCAACTCGACGCTGGAGTTGGGATTCACGTCCATCTGCGGAAACAAGAACCGGTCGTTCAACGACAACGAGTTGGTGTAATGGAATGCTCTCAAAATGCCCCAGACGGTCTCGTACCGGCCATTTTCGGCATACATCTTATTGAGAAGAATGAAGCCATCCTCGGAAAGCTGGCTCGACCCATGGTCTGCTGGCAATATCACCTTGTTGATGGAGGCCACGATCTCGGCAAACTCGTCCTTGGAAGCCTCGTTCTCGAAACACTTGGAATGGAGATCAGAGAATTCGCCATAGCTAAGATACCCGTCCTGGTCCTTGTCACAGAGGAAAAACACCCTTCTGAGCGCAGCAATGGCCGCAGGCTTGAGATTGCCTTCCTTGGCGTCGAAAATGGGCGAAATGGGGTGGCTGATGGCTCGCTGGCACAAGTAGAACGCATCCACCACGTTGTAGTTGGTCTTTGCGCTGCAGCGCACACACGCCTCGATCTCCTTGAACTCGTTGATCAAGGGGATGAACTCGTCCGAGTTCTGCGTCCGGATCGACGTGTCTTTGGGGATCATGTCCGACTTGTTGGCACACAAGATGATGGGCAAATTGACGCCCATGGACCGGAACATGGGCATCCAGTGCAACAGAATGCGCTCGTAGGTGTAGTGGTCCGAGTAGACGAGCCAGATCACGTCTGCCCGCTTCAATTCCTTCTGGAGAGACACCACATCGGTAGGTGTAGTGTCGATAATGACGGTTTTATTGGGGATGTAGTTCTGGATCACACGACTGGCGGGCGTGGTGTCTTCGTTGGTCTTGGACTTGGTCCCGTCACTACCTTCGATGCTGTTGTAGTAGTCTGCCTTGGAGATGGTGATGGGTTGAAGAACAGGCGCCACACTGGGTGTGTACTGTTCCTTGATAAGCGTCGTTACTAGGGTGGATTTGCCGACGGAGTCGTCGCCACAGATGACCACACGGAGGGTGTCGGTCATGGAGACGGATAAAGGGAGAAGATACGGCGAAACGGAAAAGGAGTGGGTGCAAATGGGGGGATGTTGAAGATGGAGAGGTTATACTGGTTATGTAAGATAGACGGTATGCTTATGTAAGTTATCTTGGCTGCTTACGTAATCAGTCATCTCTACGACTTCATTACCTAACTTTGACTATTCATCACCGCCACCATGAGAAGCGCCTTCCAGTCCGTCATGTGGCGTTCTGTCCGCCGTTATACTACGCCTGCCATGGACGCCTACGAGCTGAAGATTTACGGCATTTTGAAGCAACATTTTGAGCCTAATTCGTTGATGGTCAAGGACGTTTCTGGAGGATGTGGATCGATGTTTGCCATTTCCGTCGAAAGCGCCCAGTTCAAGGGAATTCCCATGATAAAGCAGCACCGCTTGGTGAACGAGGTGTTGAAGGAGGAGATCGCCCAGTGGCACGGCTTGCAGTTGCAGACCAAGGCGCCTCGTTAAGAGAAAATGGTGAAAATGATGAAAAGAGAGAAAGTAAAGAAAATAGTTGTTCCATGGCATTCTGAAGCTTTCCCATGGAATGTGCTTGTTTTTTGGAGATGGAGAAGTTCATTAGTTCTGTATATATGAGGACGGTGTAGTTACCGTGAAATAAAAGTACGAGTATAGTTATTTGTATAAAGGCCCTGATATAATGAATCCTTGGTGTAATTACTATTAATTCGAGTGATATCTGGGTTTATTTGAGTCGTCTATGGTTTACAGATAAGATCTTTATAAATACTTGGGGCTCTACAATAATCTATGTAAGCTATGTCCTAATTTAGTACTTAGATGGACTAATCATAATATTCAATATTCCCAACGAGCTAATCGAAAATACCCTGTAATTATTTGCTCCATGCATATTAGCCTGTTTGAAGGTCAAGGATGACTGTTCACGGATAAGTAATAGTAATAGGTATATAAATTGATAGTAATAGGTATATATTGATAGTAAAGGTATATAAGGATAGTAATAGGTATATATTGATAGTAAAGGTATATATTGATAGTAATAGGTATATATTGATAGTAATAGGTATATATTGATAGTAATAGGTATATATTGATAGTAATAGGTATATATTGATAGTAATAGGTATAAATTAATAGTATGAACGGTGGGCTTAAGGAATTAAGCCTTAATAACCGTTGGACTCCGCTAATACTTGAAGACTTGGATAAGGAAAGGTCAACCCGTTATCAATATCAATTCTACTCCCAGTAATTAATTTTGAAATGCTAGAAGCACAATGGTTAATAATTTGTTATATTATCAAGTAGAAAAGCGAAGAGGTTTTATTTCCCATCAACATTTATTCCAGAACTTTAATGATCTCTTGTCGATCCTGACCTTTCATGATGTCTTGTCGATCCTCACCTTATTGTGCCTTATCCATACTTCAATACTTCCAGCTGACCACCATAATTTAACTATTAATTTCTATCCAGTTAATTAACTATTTTCACATTACTCCTATTTTTAATTAATCGACTCTTCTGATATTCTCTATGCTTCCATTCTACACTTTTCTCTATGCTCGTATACTAATATACACTTACTCGACAACCTCCTCCTTCTCCTCAATGATCTCCTCCTTGATCTCCTCAATGATTTCCGCCTGGACCTCGTTGGTCTTGACGGCTCTGTCGGCGTACTTGGCTCTGTAAGCTCTCCATTCCTCCAAGGCCTTACGACGGGCCAAGATGGCCTCTCTGACGGCAGCATCGGCCTCCATGGCGTCGATCTCCTCGAATTGTGCACTGTACTCGCTCAACTTGGATCTGACCTTCTTTCTGTCGGCAGCAGACAACACCGAGGCCGGTCTGGGTCTCCAGATAAATTCCTTGAACTGGTCAACCGACTCGTCCTTCATCATGGTACCGGTGGACTCGTACAACTTGTAACCGTTCTCGATGGTGTGCATCCACGACGAGGACCAGGCAGCCACGTATCTTCCCGAAGGGTCCCAGGCCAAGTTGGTCATACCCGAGAACTTGTCGCTTCTCAACAACTTGACGTTGGTGCCAGGAGTCTTCTTCTTTTCTTCCTCGAAAGAAACATCGTAGAACTCAAGCTCACCTTGACTTCTGGTGATGGAAGCAATCACCACGTACTTGCCCTTGGGCGACCACTCGATGGTGTTGGAGTATTTGGCGTCGATCTTCTTCTGCAACTTGTAGGTGGTGCTGGTGACCTTGCCCTTGGACTTGACGTCGGGAGCATAGAAGGAAATGGAGTTCTTGGCAAAGGCTGCGTTGTTGTTGCCGTCGTCCAAGCACGAGATGATGATGAATCTCTCGGACTTGGGCTCCCACGCAAAATTGACCACGATCTCCTTCAACTCGACCTTTTCAACCGGAATGTCTCTCTCGGTGGTCTTGAAGAATTCCAAGTTGGTGAAAATGGTCTTACCCGACTTGGTGTGACGGTCCACCTTCACACACAAGAGGTTACCTTCGTCTTGCCAGTGCATCTTGCAGTCGCTGACCTGGAACAAGTTGACGGTTCTCAACACCTTTTTGGATGGGATCTGCATCAACGCCACTCTGGCGGTCTGGTTGGTGCTTTCTGGAGTCCAGTACGACAAGACGTGTTCGCCTTGCTCGAAACGGGAGTTGTCCAAGTGGACACCGGCTGGAGCCCACTCGAAGTCGACTAAGCCGTCGATCTTGACCAACTTCTTGTCCAACAACTGGAACGAAGGGGTCTCGTAGATGGCCAAGGCTCCAGGACCTTGACGGGCACAGTACTTGTCGTCGAAGGACCATTTGACCAATGGCCATTGCATTTCCTTCTGGCCCTCCAAGTGGGGAGGCAAGGCAAAGGTTCTGGCGGGTTCTCCGGTGGTCAAGTCCCAGATAACCAACTTGTGGCCCTCGCTTTCGGGACCGAAGGGGAAGTTGGCTCTTTCAGCAAGACTCTCGGGAAGAGTGATTGGCAAGGGCGACAAGGTCACCATGTACTTCTCGTTGGGCGAGAAGTCGACCAAACGCACCTGGTTGTGAATGAACTTGTTGACACTGTGGAAATCAGCACCTCCCCAAGACTGGATACCTTGGGGGTGGATGGAGAACAAAAACGTACCCTTGGGCGAGAACTTGGCATACTTGGAGGTGAAAGCCTTTCTGGGCTCGATCACCGCCTCGAGGTCGGTGTTCTTCTTGTTCCAGTATACACCCACCGTCTCGGAGAAGTGCAAGGCGGCCTGGTCTCTGCCGTGTTCGTCCTGCAACCAGGACTTCAAGTAGCCGTGGCTCTTGAAAGGAGGCACCTCGGGCTCCACAAACTGGTCGGGCACGTTGCCCTCGCTGCAGAACTTCTCGATGTCGCTCAACTTGTTGATCTTCAACGTGTGGTTCTTGTCCAAAGGCTTGTTGTTCAACTGCTTGACGGCAGCGTCGGCACTCTCGGCAGTCTTGAACTGCACAAACAAGAAGCCCTTGGTCTGGCCGTTCTCAACAGGCATGTGGATGCCCTCTTCGCCTTCGTAGATCTCGCCGACGCTGCTCAACTTCTTTCTGATAAAGTTGACCAAAAGGGCCGCCTTGGCCTGGGGCGCAATTGGCGCTCCGTCGACCACGACATAGTTTTCCAAGCCGAACGTAACCTCGAGGTTCTCCTGCAAGTCCGAGAAGTCGATGTCGTCCAACCTGATCTCTTTTTCGAGCTCTTCGTAATTGTCCATGGTGTATAGAGTAGTAGTAAAAGGTGAAAAATTTTTCTATAGAGGAGGGTCGTGTGCGGCACGATATCGATAGTGACTTGGGCTGGAATGAATCAGGCAAAATAAGAGGAAACCGGCTGAAACTGGTGGAATCGGTGGGCTCTGCTTCTGTGGTGTGAAATTGCCCTTTTCTGCAATTTTTCACCGTGTTTTCGTGGTTTTCTATGCACTTTCTTAGTCCCATTATAAACTCATGAAATATTATGCGACTTCCACAATATCACTTAATCAACCTGATCTCCATGATCTGGCCCGAATTTTGGGTCTGACGGCCCTTCTACGTGCAGCTATCCCTTGAAATTACTAAGTACGAAAGTAGCTAGGCTCTAATTGGGACGTGTGCCTTGAACTGTATCTCTATAAATAACGCGTTCTGAAATATCTCGAAAATGGGATTCTTATCCCATCGGACTATACGATGTGTATGTTGAAAATCACAAATTGCAATATTATGCAAATGGACACACTGATGTTGAAATAGATTTCGAGAACAGTTAGTTATGTGGTGTGTTCTCTTTAGTGTTGGTTCCCTCTATGTGAACTTGTATTATTTAATCTCGTGCATCTTTTGCAGCTTTTCTCTATTTCTCCTTCTCTGCTCTTGCTAATACTTCTCTTCCTGATATTGCTAGGTTTTGTTCCTGTTCAGCTATAGATTGATATTCTGCTGCTTCCTATTGTGTTGGGATTTTGACGAGCTAAGTGAACGAGCGTAGCGAGAGAACGAAGCGAGTGAATGTGCTATTATGGAGATATTAGTGCGAGTTAGAGCAAGATCAAAAAGTATGGATTTTCTAATGCGTTCCTTTCATGAGCTCTGCCCGCAACCGGGAGTTTTCCAATTCCAACTCTTTTAATCTGCGGTTGGCCTGCTTGCTCTCATAGACTCTGGCTTCTCTTTCAGACTTCCATCTGTTCCAGAGTTCGTCCATCCGCATCCTTGTACGGGGCGACTCGGAACCAGTTATATCCGATACATCTTCCAGTTCCACCTGCTTGGTCAAAGAGTCGTTCAAATTATTGAGCTCGTCAATTCTGCCGTGAAGTTTCTCGACGTACTCCTTGTTCTGAAGATTTCCTTCTGATTCCTTGAGCAAGAGCTTCACATGGTCATTCACAATCATCTCTACTGCTCTTGCAAAATAATTGAAAATCGATCTGTGCACCTCTCTCATGTAATTAGTATCCGTATTATCCCATGCATTTTCGTCCATTTTTGCAAGCTTTTTGCTCAAGGTCTCGATCTTACGGGTGGGATCCTTGACGGAAGCATCATCTGCGATCTTATTGAAAGACTTTAAAAGCTTTTGAAACTCGAGCACATCCACAGACAAGAGTTCCTTGAACTGGTATTCCAACAAGTTGAATTTTTTAACCACATCCGAGTTCTCGCTACTTTCGCCCACTGTAAGGGCAGTCACTTTGTCAGTAAGACTTCGTATTGTCGACTGCAAGGATAATTTGTCATTGGACAATGACTCCACCTTATACGCAAGTCTTATATTTTCAGCCTTCAAAACTCTTTGCTTTTCGACTGCTATATCTAGATCTTTTCTAGATTTCTCTGAGACTTTTTCTTCAGCTTTGAGAACCATAAGGTCTTGTTGACCACGATGCAATTGGTTAGTGAGAGAAGAGATTGTATTTGAGGAATCCGCTTGTAATTTCTTGTACTTTTCTGTTACTTCATTTAGCTCTTCGTGGAGACCATTTAATGCTTTATGCGATTCTAGTAATTCTCCTTGAAGCTCATTTTCATTCGCCAAGTCTCTTGTCAATGTAGTGGTGGAGACATCGGTAATGCTTCCGTTTCTTGGGTGACTTTTAGAAAACTCTTTAAAATCATTCACCTCCATTTGTAATTTATCGATAACTTTTTGGTACTCGTCAAATTTAGCATCGACGGCACTGTTGATTGCACTCAATTTGGAGTTCTCGGTTTGAAGTCTGGATATTTCATCTGAGAACTTGAAGACTTCGCTCTGTTGCACAGTTGCACATAAGTCATGGAATTTCTTCGTGATGATGCTATTACTCGACTTGATTCTATTAGTATTTTCGATTTCTTCCTTTAAGTCTCTTTCAAGCTTTGCAGTTTCTGCTTGTTGGTTGGAAAAGTTCTTTTCCAACTCATTGATAGAGGCTATCAATTCCTTAATTATGCTGATGTGGTTTGCGGTTTCTTCGAGATCGACAGAATGGGGAGGTGTGGGCAAGACTTTAACGGGGGAAACCAACAACTCGCTGAATTCGAAGCTAATGACTTGAAGTTTCATTTGCAAAGGCCGGCTCGATGAAGAGGTGTCCATGCATCTTGCAAGTGCTTCCTTGGTCTTAGAGTCTGTTTTTGGGTTCAGCATTAAGACCTGAAGGATCTGGTTGACGATTTGAGTGCATGATTCAATATACTCGTTCAACAGATGGATGTGGGTTTCTTTTGCTTGCAATTGGACCTGGAACGCCTCGAGGTTCTCGTATAAGTCCTCGTTGAGCTTGTATATCTCATCGTAATTCTGCAAGAGGTTGTTATAGTCAGTTTCAAGCTTGGAAGTTTCGTCTGACTTGAATGCAGTGAGCCCATTGAAGGTGTTTTGGAATTGTGTGAGCTCCTTGACGTCCAAGAAGTCGGTATCGGTCTTGTTGCCGGAACGGCTCTTGTCGATCAAATTCTGAAGAAACTGCTTGAAGAACTTGATCTGGATGCGGTAGCCGGTGATCTGCTTATTGAGGTCGTCCACCTTGGTGGAGGTAGAAGCGTCTTGGGGCTGGAACGAGCTGCGCAGCGTAATACTGGCCTTGGCAACGTGTGTGGGATGGAAGTTCATCAGGGACTCCTGGGGCACGTAGGAGGAGCGCAAGCGTCTCCACGAGGTCTTGGGACGGGTGGCAGCCTGGGCCACGGGCTTATCGAAACTGATATCGTGGTCCAATTGGGCGTGGGTGTCGTTGGGGCGGGTGGTGTCGATGGTGGAGTTGTGGAAGTCGGGGTCAATGGAGGTCTGGGGATCTAATTGATTGGAATTATTCGAGCCTAACTGATTGGAATTCTTCGAGCCTAACTGATTGGAATTCTTCGAGCCTAACTGATTGGAACTATTAGAGCCTAACTGGTTGGAATTATTAGAGCCTAACTGGTTGGAACTCTCTAATCCCTTCTTGGTACTAGTGTGATCTCCCTTCATAGCAGTGTGTTCATCTCCTTTCTTGGCACCTGGAGTCCTCCTAGCACTGTCATTGCCCTCTTTCGACGGACTGTATGCTATCTTCTTGGGGGTTTCGCCGGTGGCTCGGAGATTGGCTAGCGACTCCCTTAAGGACGCAATGCTGGCGTCCATGTCGTCCAATTTGCTGGTTTCCGACGCCTCGTAGGTCGAGTTGAAGTGGCTGGTGTTGTGGTCCGAAGGGGTAGGGGTCCCGTGGTACGAGAGGTGGGAATCAGAGGCGTCCTGGAAGTGGTCGGAGGTGGAGCCACTCTCCACGCCGGTATCGGCTGCTGTTTGTGCAAGAAGTGCTTTCAGAAGCTCAAGGGGAATGGGATCGTCAAGGGTCCGCAGACTGTTGATTTCGGGGTCGGTGATGAACGGACTGGAAGCCGAGTCTTCACTGATGGTGGTGAGGTCTACTCCGTGAGAGTGGCCAGACTGTGCACTGTAGGGGGCCGTATCTTGTGTATTTGAAGGGCCAGACGGGTCTGGAGACGCCGGGCTGACCATGGTAGTACGACACGTGCAGACAGCAGAGGTTTGGTGGACGTAATGGATGGGAAAGTGGGATGTTATGTATTAGTTTCAGATGTGATATTTGTTTTGATATCGCGTAGTGAGGGAACAGGGACCACAACAACAGACAGAATAGGAGGCTCGGCGGCCGGGTAGGAGGGGTGTTGTGGGGCCAAAGGAGGCGGAGGTCAGGAAGAAGAAGTGGTTGTCAATTGCGGCGCAAATGCGGTGGTCAGGGTTGTTTTGGAGGGGTGTTGAGACCGAATTAGACGAGCGTGATGTGGAGATGAAGAGGAAAGGAGGAAGAGAGAAGGAAGGTAATAGAGAGAGGTGCAGTGTGGCTTGTGTAGGATAAGAGAGGGGAGTGTGATGAGAGAGGTGTATGTATATTAGGATATGGATATTTATGGGAATATCCCAATATCCTTAATGTTGTACTAATAATCTAGAAGTATTACCATTTTTGTATAGTATGTGATTAATGCGAAGTAGACATGACAGTAGTGAGATTATAAATGACATGTCAGTAATGAGATTATCACACCGTAGGTAAGATTATTACCGGAAAGTGACGAAATCCTTGCCTCTATAGTATCATTAATGATAGTTGCAGTGATTAATGATAAGAGAGGACGGGGAGTAATAAGTATGGCCACTTACAATTAACTGATTATTAAGAATTGTATGTGATGTCTCATTTAATTGTCCATTCAGTAATTATAACAGTACATGTACTTTTACAGTTGATGCGTTCTAATATCATACATGATATCAATGACAGTCAAGAATTATACTGTGTATTAATTGAGCTCAGTTGTTAATCATGTAGACTATTATATGTGTAGAATGTGAGAAATAAGAGGAATGGATAATTGACCTGGTCCCAATCAAGATACAGAAGAAATGGACAATTACGCCTACAATAAGAGTTACCATCATCAGTAGTCACTCTTTTCATGCAGTTCAAGCATTTATTTCCATTGGATCTGATCAGAATATATATATTTATTTGATTCTGTCAAATACTTTCTCTAAATTCTTTCAATTACTTTCTCTATTCTTTCAATTACTTTCTCTATTCTTTCAATTACTTTCTCTATTCTTTCAATTACTTTCTCTATTCTTTCAATTACTTTCTCTATTCTTTCAAATACTTTCTCTATTTTGCCAATAGATCATTGCCTCTACCCATATATCTGAAATCTTACTTATTCTCTACAATGTGCAATACCATTTGAAAAGGCTTCAAGTGTAACTTTACATGTTATCATTTTCTCGTGTTTTAACTATGTCTAGGACTCCATGGCCTCGTCATCATCACCCTCGTCGTCTTCAGCAAGCTTTCTTGCCTCGTCCACCAACTCCTGGGGCACAAATTGATGCAAACCGCCCGTCTCCTCCTTGGAGACCCACGAGATCTCCAATTCGTAGTCCTTGTCCTTGTTGTCCTCATGGGCCTGGTGGATGATTTTGGCGGCCACGTTAACTGCCTCCTTGACAGTCAACTGCTCGTAGTCCAACTTCTCCAACTCCGACTTGGCGGTCTGGCGGCCCTTGCCGGTGGCGGCACCCGAGTAGCCCCAGCACGTGCCACTGGGCTCGATCATGTAGAGGTGGGGTCCGTTGTCGTCCACTCCGCCCACGATCGACACAATGCCGAACGGTCTAACCGAATTGTAGCAGGTGTAGTTCTGCACGTAGATGCCCAAGCGGTCCATCAAGTGGGGCACCGAGATGGGCGTCTTGTATATGGACTTGAACGACTGGGCCTCCTCACGGCCCCGGTTCACGAAGTGGCGCCCGTCCGGCAAGAGCCCGGAGTACACCACTCCCACGTGTCTATCCACCGTCTGTATGCGCTTGTTTCTGCCTGGCACCAACAACTTGGAATTTATGATCTTTTCAACCGCCAACACCACGCCGTCCTTGCACTTGATGCCGATGGACGTGCCTCCGTTCTCGACCGCCTTCATGGCGTATTCGACCTGGAAATTTCTTCCGTCTGTTGTTAGTACTGGCTGCGATGGCCTGAGGCACCAATTGGGCCTTTGAGGTGCCTGGTGGAGGCGATTCTTGCAATGTCCACTCCACCGAGCTGTTTCTGTTATGTTACGTACCTGGCGAGAAAACACTGTTGGACAAGTCGTATCCAGTCCCGATAGAAGTCTGGGGTTAGTAGGGCGTTGTAGATGCCGGATTGGGCCGTTCTGGGGCCGATTCACGTACCATTGTAGAGAAGAAGTGGGATGTGTGTGTTGCCACCGGTATCAAGAAGGCAAAAGTAGTGGACGCCGTCACGTGACCCGCACCCTACAGACGAGTCTTGGGCATAGGGTGTCTACCATGGCTGTCCTGTTGAAATGGCCGCTTCTCGGCGTGATAGTACGTATCTGAGGCGCCCACTGCACTTGTGGTGGTGCAAGGACCACATTCCCGTTTTTCTGGGTCGAAAGGCCCTCGGGAAGGCCCCAATGTCGCACCCTCTTCCCTCGATCCACTGCCATCGCCATCAATACTAACCCCAGATTCCGTGTGCCCTCATCGGGTTCTTGGGCTACGGTGCCCATTACTTCGTGTTTGCCAAGCACTTGCTGTGGAAGGGCCAGGTCGCGTTCCAGATCGCCCTCTGCATGATCTGGGTGTCGTACTACTTGGCCATAACAATGCCTCCAGGCTCTCCTCCGGCCAACTTCGAGCCTAGACCCGGAGAATGGCGTCGCTGGTGCAAGAAGTGCGAGAACTACAAGCCCGAACGGGCCCACCACTGCAAGAGCTGCAATGTGTGTGTGTTACAAATGGATCACCACTGTCCGTGGACCTACAATTGTGTGGGCCACCGCAACATGGGCCACTTTTTGCGCTTCTTGGTGTGGGTCATGGCCGTCACGGGCTACGCCTTGGTGGTATTGGGCCGTTTGGCCTACGGGTTCTACCAGGACCGCCATCTTCCGTCGTACTTGATCGACAAGAGCGAATTGGCGGCCGTGGTGGTGCTCTTGCCCTTGGTGCTCTTCGTGTTCGCCACCATCCTGGTGCTCTTTGCCCGGTGCATTGTCACCTGGGTCGTCCGGGGCATGTCCCAGATCGAGGTCTGGGAATGGGAACGCATCGAGCAGCAGTTCCACACCGAACGCATGTGGTCTCGCATCCGTCTGAACTACTTCCAGCTCCACGGCATCCCCATGCCGGAATTGACCCTGTGGAACGAGCTGGAAGTCCGCCTCCAGATGGAGGAGCGTGAACTCATGGAAGGGAACGCTTCCGATGCGGATGAACACGAGAATCAACGGAACAGAAGGGGACGGAGCCTGTCAAATTCGGAAAATCCCGTAGTCCCCGTGAATTTTACTCCCGATGACGTTGTTTTCCCCTACGACCTTGGTTTCTGGCAGAACCTCGTGGAGGTCTGGGGCTATCCCTGGGAATGGCTCCTTCCATGGACGGAGCCTCGGACCAGTGGTTCTTTCCCCAAAAAAACCAGCTACCTCGACGAGGACCAGCTCAATTTACCGTGGCCTCCGGATGGAGGCCACCAGCAACATGGCGACTTTTCCAACGACACCAACACCGACATCGAATTGTCGGACTACAGAAATATCAGCTTGTTGAGGAAACGGCTCGACCCTCGCTCCGTCATGGATAGAACCCAATGGGGAAACGACTTTGGCGAGAGATTGGATGATTTTGGCGTGGACTTGGACGCCGAAGACCCCCAGAACGAGGTACTTGTGCCCAAGCCCCAGAACTCTCTGGGAAATACAGTCAAGCAAAGAATGGGGTCGCCAACAAGAAACTCCGGTGCATCGGGCCCAAATGCCCCCAATTGAATCCATAGAATTCCAATTCGACTCTGTAGCCACACTATTCCACTGGCATTTTGGGCCAATGTGTCCAAATTAAATACATAGATATCAATCGTCTCTACAGTGAGTATTTCGGCCTATCTGTCCAATGTGCCCAAATTGAATCACAAGATACCAATCCACACAATTGCAGTGAGTATATCGGGCCCATCTGTCCAATCCAAATGAAATACCTAACTTTGTAGCCACACAATCGCAGTGAGCATTTCGGGTCTATCTGACCAATAATCACGGTTAGTGTCCAATCAGAACGTAGTTCGTGCCAATAAATTAGTAGTTAAATTCTCTTCTTGGCCAAAGTTGCGAATTCGACCAATTCTGAGCCTACTTTCTATGGTCCAAGACCCTTGGGCAAATTATTCAATCTGAAGCAGAATCATTTCCCCATTAATTAAAGTGATTGTCTAATTGACACGATAATGTAAATCCACTATACTATCAAGTAAATCCACGGTAGTATCAAGTGAATTCTAATTATTAGTGCTTATATCAAGCGCAGTTCTGCCTTCAATTATGGAAAATTCCCCATTCTACCCTTTTGATGCAAGGTCCATTTATGTATGTAGTCCCATTTTTCTCTGTCAAGGTTACTACCCAATTTTGTCCTACTGGGCGCAATTTCTCGAATCCAACAACGTCTAATGCCAATTTCTCGAATCCAACAACGACTCTAATGCCAATTTCTCTAAATCTGGCTCGTAGATTTCAATTTTACCTACTTTGAGCAATTCCTATCAAGTCTCCATCTGCTATCACGTGAACGATCCAGCTATCAGTTTGCTCCAATCTGTGGCAATCTTCTGATTGCCTTGTTCTCTCACGTGAGCTCTCGGTCAATTCCCTACTGTCGCAATTTCCCAATTGTCCAATCTGCCCAATCTGACAATCTGCCATTGAGTAAATTATAACTTCCTTAAATTCTCAACCAAACTCTATTGTCCTCTTCCATAGTACAATGAAGCTTCCCATATAAACCCATACTTCAATACTCCAGTAGTGACTCCTATCTATAGTGACCCCATACTCCAGTAACTCCTATCTATGGTGACCCCATACTCCAGTAACTCCTATCTATGGTGACCCCATACTCCAGTAGTGACTCCTATCTCTTGACTTCTTCCTTTCCCAATTGCCCCATATTCATGATCACGTGAATTTTCACCTAATTTACAATTCAATTGACTCCAACCACGCAACAAGATCTCTCTTTCGCCACCAACTCCCGCCTCGTGCCCACTGCACTCATTGCCGGCGTCTTGCCCCATTCCAGCAACTTCTCCGCCTACACCGCCTCCAGGGGATGTGTGCTCCACGTGACGGACCAGGCTCTCACCACAACATATCACGTGGGAAGTGGTGATCCAGTTATTGAACTGCACCATTTGCCCCTCAATTGACCACTATATAAGAAGGTTGCAACCAGACACTTTGGCATCCTCGCAGGACCGCATCGAACCAGCTCAATAGCAATGCCTGAACACTCCACCTTGAGATTGGGCTCCACTGCCCCCGACTTCACTTCCGAGACCTCCAATGGCCCCATCTCGTTCCACGAGTACATCGGCAACAACTGGGTCGTGTTGTTCTCGCACCCCGACGACTTCACCCCAGTGTGCACCACCGAGTTAGGTGCGTTTGCCAAGTTGGAGCCCGAATTCGCGAAGAGGGGCGTCAAGTTGATCGGGTTGTCTGCCAACAACACCGACTCGCACAAGGCGTGGATTCGCGACATTGATGAGGTGACTGGCTCCAAGTTGACCTTCCCCATCATTGCCGACCCCGAAAGAAAGGTGGCGCACTTGTACGACATGATCGACTACCAGGACGCGACCAACGTCGACGACAAGGGCGTGCAGTTCACCATCCGGTCGGTGTTCATCATCGACCCCAACAAGAAGATCAGGTTGATCTTGGCCTACCCTGCTTCTACTGGTAGAAACACGGCGGAGGTGTTGAGAGTGGTGGACTCGTTGCAGACCGGAGACAAGCACAGAGTCACCACCCCCATCAACTGGGTCCCAGGAGATGATGTCATTGTGCACCCCTCGGTGTCCAACGAGGAGGCCAAGACCTTGTTCCCCAAGTTCAGAATCATCAAGCCATACTTGCGTTTGACCCCCTTGGAGTCGGAGCAGAAGTAGGAATGAATGTTGAGTGAAAGTGCTGTAGGAAATAATGTAGAGAGAAGAGATGAATACTAGAAGACCTTTCATGAGACTTCATTATCATTGGATCATTCAGGTGACGTATGAAGTGGATATCATGAGTAGATACATTCATGAGACTTGATACATGAGACTTCATTTGATCATTGGATTATTGGATCATTCAGTTGACATATTCACCTTGAGATCAATTGGGTCTTTTTTCAATAATTATTCATTTCTGGGAATGTCATGCTGGAAAATTCCATTCTGAATGATTTAGTCGTCTAAAGGTCAATGCCAGACGATTACATCCTGTTGATAGTATTTTATGTGTAACACTACAATTTCCATATATCCAGAGGACCCTACTTCTCATTTTGTGGGGTAAAGTATCTTGACTGAGATGCTGTAATTGGGGCTCAATGGCTAGAACAAATTAGTTCTGGTGCTTGTGTATGACATCAGGACACATGAAAGTATGTTCCACTGACTCCGTCACTATTATAATCTCTATATCCTCTGTAAGTTACCCATGACTTTAAATGGTGGAAAAATGCAAGAACACTACGTCATGGCCGCATATCATCGTTTCCACCACGTGTGACCCATACCCGACTGCCTGTCCTATGTACCCTTTTCAATGAATTTACAGGCCCAATAGGCTGTTATGCCTCAAGGCACTCGTTATTCATGGCTGAATAAGAGATGATTTCAGGTATTCTTTCAGGATGTAATTGTCTCTAGGTTCTATCCCGTCACTGCCGCCGAGCATGATTCTTCAACTAATGTAGCCACCCCATACACCTAGGTACATAGAAGTATTTTCATTTGAGAGGGTATGGATATTTTTGAGTGTTGAAGTATGGATTTGGTATTTCTCAATCGAGCCTAAATGAATTAATTAATTGCTACAAGATTCTAGCACTCCTAATTATATTTTACAGGTAGATATAATTCGGTTATGTGCTCTTTGCTCTCTCAAGATGTGTTCATTCGTAAACCAGGACCTAACCGATCAATCCCAACGTTGCAATAATAGAGGAAGAGATAATTTACATAGCGACTCAGACTCCAACCAAGAACATGTAGAGCCTCCACCCTTGTGGGGATCAAACCAAGGATCATATACCCATGATGTCGGTTAGCATTAAGCAACAATATAATATTTTGCATTTTCAATTTTCGACCTTACTGGATGTTTTCAAAGTAATTTCGGCGAATTGTGTCATGACTTTCACAGATGATCAAACTCCTTTTAGTTTGTTCCACTGCAGCAGCTCCTTCTGGATATCCATAAGACGTCTATTATAATAGGACCTGTTGCTCGATAATAATTAGGAAACTCAAGAGATCACTATTGTTGTATTGTTGCTAGAATGCTAATAATACTGTAATATCCTAAAATTCGGGAAAATCATCCAACCTCTTTCCATCACCAACCACTTCGTTTAGGCTTTTGCAATGATTTCGTTGATCTTCTTCCGTGCGCTATTAAGCAACTGACGGGGCATACAGAACCTGTAACTGGATCAAACAATAGTTAACTTAACCCGCAAATTATGAAATAGCCTTGGGGAGGAAGTATTACCGAAAAATAACCACAATAGATAAGTTGACTTACCTCTAGGTCTGGTCAAGTGAATGCTCGGCATTTCTGTTGGGCAATACTCCCAATGCCTCGTAGGCATGAATTGTTTGTCCTAATAGCCTCTTAAGCGTTCCAGTTTGCGCTGCTGAAGGTCAACATAGTGCGCTAAATTCTATGAATTTAGAAGAGGCTGATCTTGTACCAAAAGCTGAAGGTTCTGATGCTTTTTAAGCGCAAATCTAAAAACGATATCGTCTCTGGTGATGTCTGTTTATCAATGATTTTCTACTTCGATCTGCTGAAAAGAACCAACGAGGTTAAGTAGACAAATTTCAACTCAACAGACCAGGAAATTGGTTTCTTGCAACGATTTGATGCTGGTTCCGAAATTAACATTTAGGTATATTCTATATTCATATAAGACCAAGTGCCCATAACAGCGCAGTAATTAAATACTCAGAAATCAATTTATGGATATGTTTGGGGCTCTGGCTGAATTTTTACGCATAGAGCCCATGGTTGCAATTCCAGATTTTGGCTTATGCCTTAATGTGTCTCTAAAGTCCAGAATTATTGCGAGCATATAAGAAAGGTTATGATGGGTATGCAAAGAGCTCATATTTTCCTTGTTCTTGAATTGCAAAAACTTGGTCAATATGCACCCTCCCACTTATTTCCAATGTTCTAGGTGCTCTTTGGCTTGCTGCCTTTGCTGCTGCTCAACACGCTTTCTTCTCCCCAGCCGACTCGTCCCTATACAACAAGGTTGTTAGAGCAACTCAAAACTTCACCATTATTGATGGAGAATACGCGGGAACTTTCTTTGCCCAGGTATTTTATACTTCCTCGAACAGTGCCATTTATATCGGATTCCAACCTCGTGACCCCGGAACAACCAACCACTTAGCCTTTAGCGGTTTTGGTGATGATATTTATACGTATGATCCCAACTGCCATTATGGAGCCGACGGAGGTGCTGGTGTTTCCTGTGCTCTCGATTATCCTTGGGAGTTCAACCGAACCTACACCGCTGAGGTGAAGGTTGTAAAGACCTACGACGACGGAACCCACACCTGGGAAGGAGGAATTCATGATACCGTTACTGGTCAGTATATCGCGATAGGCACCTTTTTCACTGGTCCCAAGCTTGGTTTGTTGAAAGCCGACTCCATGGCATTTGCTGAAATTTACTGTTTAGCGAGAAGTGGGCTTGTACCCCATACGGAAAGGCGGATTTGGGTTTCCCTACTTATTTCGCTGCTGATGGTCAACTGTTCACTCCTAACTCTGCTACCTTTGATGAGGATAAGGATTGGGATCAGGACAAGTGCTCATCTGCTAGTCCTGCTACCAAGTACAGAAACCAAAAGCATTCCAGGTGGAATCGAGTTTGTCAATGGGTTCGTTCCCAAACCACCTGGTGTAAACTAATTATAGTTGGCAAAAATTATTCTATAATCCCAAATAGTTTAATATTGAACTTTACATTAAATGTGTAGGTAACCTGCAAACAAAATTATGAATAGCAATGATTATACCAAATTTTCACATAATAGGAGGAATTATAATTGGAATAAGTCTAACATTCGTCCTACATTTGCGAAATTGTCCCCACGGGTCTCTCTATTGGGAAACCGGAGAAATCCCAAGGTATTTTCTGTGCAGAAGGGGTAATTCTGTTGGCAGGGGTCATGGTCTCTCAATTTTAAATTGCAGCGGGTTTGTGAATTTCTCAGTCAATGTATAGTTACCAAGTGTCGGTGATTTCATCCTTCTATTGTTTGTGCAAGTTACTAATTTCCGTGATTAAATGCGTGGAAACGCCGTAGTTTGCACGTACTTCTTAGCATGATGTCTCTATTGTCCTGCTTTGCTTTAGAAAGAGCTCGGATCGTGTCAGCAAAGCGTGCTTCAAGAAATAGAACTGATGATGGGCAAGTACAGTTACATTATTTTTGACACATTTGACACAAAAATCCTGCGAGCTACTTATTTTTAGCTAATTATACTCAAGTCTGGTATTCTTGTGTAATGTTCGAAATATTGAGTTCACGGAAGTCTACGGTTGCAAAAGAAGCGCTTTCCAAAGCAAGTCAAGTCTTTAACGATTTCTCAAGCAGAGAATTGCACTTCACAATAACTACACACAATGCTTCTTCCTTTGCTTTTAAGTATTCTTAGTGTGATCTCATCTGTGGCCGCTGGCCCAATGGCAATAGCATACTTCTCGCCACAATACAACAATGACTTTGACGGAAAAGTCGTACGGATTACTCAAGACTATTATATTATAGATGGAGAATACTTAGGAGTCTTTTTCGCTAATAACTTTTTTCCCAACGGTAAATAATAGAATGGGTATTTACATTGGAATGTAGCCTCGTGATCCAGGAGTGACAAACCACTTGGCCCTCAGTGCTTTTGGAAAGGATTTATTCCGGCTGACCCCAACTGTCACGATGGAGCTGATGGCGGAGATGGTGTTTCTTGTGCCTTCGACTACCCTTGGGAATTCAATAGGACCTACACTACTGAGATTCTTTTGACTTCTGCCAATGCCAACGGAACTCACACTTGGACTGGAAGTCTCATTGACAAGGAGACTGGCGCTAAGGTCAAAATCGGAGTGTTGGTCTCACCACCTGAATATGGTTTGTTTCGGACTGGATCCTCCTGCTTTAACGAGAACTTTGAATTTAACCCCAAATGGACCTGTGAGCCATATGCTAAGGCCAAGTTAGGTGTCGCAACTTATTACAATGCAGAGGGAAGACTGGTCAAAGATGTACTAAATTATGTTATTGCGCAATTTCAGCCATTGGATAAATGTGGTGGTGGTAAGGTGCCCAACCAAAAGGCTGAGTTTATTAATGATGAAATCATTTACACCAACGGTTTTCTTCCCAAGCCTGCTGGAGTAAACTGATGGGTGTTAATTTTATAATCCCAAATAGTTTAGTATTGAACTCTAAATGAAATGTATAGTTGGTCTTGGAAACCGAAATGATCTATGTAGTAATACATGAATGTTGCAATTTTTCGTAATTGGAGGAATTATATCTGGAGCAAATTTGACATTAGGTCTAAACGTGGGTGCTTGTCCTAGATTTAACCTTTCCGTTGTGAAACTAGGAAACCTAGGAGACACCAATGATATTTTCTATGCAGAAGAGCTTTTTCTGTACACAGGGTTCACGGCCTCTCAAGAGCGGATTTACTCCAAAGAGCAAGGTTGCGAATTCCTGAGTCGATTTCATCCCTGTATTGTTCACATTGAAGTAACTCATATCCATAATTAATGAATGGAAAACGCCGTAGTTTGCACGAACGTCTTAGCGGGGTATCTCTATTGTCTTACCTTGCTTTGGAAAGGACTCGGTTAGCAAAAGCTGGATTGGAACCTTACTAGGGAATAGTTGACTGAATATCCAAGATAAAATTAGACACATTTTGACGCAAATTACCTGCAGGGAATTATACCCAATTATGCATAATTACACTCGTATTCTGTCTAATGCTCGCAATATTATAATTCACGAGTGGATTCATATGAAACGCAATTGAGGATCAAAGGATGTATGCGGAAACACACAAAGGAAGTACAATTTCACTACCAGGGCTGTTCTCGTCAAGAAACTATTTAAACGGCAAATATTCCTACTTCCTCGGTAGTCAATTATTTACAAACCATGCTTCTTCCTTTGCTTTTAAGTCTTCTTAGTGTGATTTCTTCGGCTGCAGCAGGTATTTCCCAACACGCATATACTGACGGTAGCACCAAAGAACTTGATGGAAAGATCGTTAGGATCACCCAAGACTTCACTATCATCGATGGACAGCACTCTGGTACCTTTTTCGCAGGTGCCTTCTACCCAAATTCTATCCTACCCATTTACATTGGATTGCAGCCTCGTGAGCCAGGAGTGACAAACCACTTGGCCTTCAGTGGATTCGGACACGGATACACTTCAAACCACCCCAACTGTCACGATGGAGCTGATGAAGGTGAAGGTGTTTCTTGTGCCCTCGACTACCCTTGGGAATACAACAAGACATACACCACTGAGATTGTCTTGAGTTCTGCAAATGCCAACGGAAGTCACACCTGGACTGGAAATCTAATTGACAAGGAGACTGGCACGAAGATTGAAATCGGTCAGCTCACCTCCCCAAGTGAATTGGGCTTGTTTTCATCAGGTAACATTTCTTTTGACGAAAACTATGAATGGCACTGGGACTGTATCCCATACGCTAAAGCCAGATTGAGCTTCCCAACATATTACACTGCAGACGGTAAACTGGTAGTAGGAAAGCTCTCTTACTTTGACGTTCCTGAAATTGAACAAAGGGACAAATGCGCTGTTGCAGCTAACAAGCCCAATCAAGAGGCCGTGTCTGTGCCTGGAGGATTCGAGTTCACTAATGGTTTTCTTCCCAAACCTGCTGGAGTGCAATGAGATTGAAACTGTTAGCGCAAAATAGAGCCAGTGGCCAAAGCGACCGATGAACTAGTTTTTAATAAAATGAGTTTGGTGATTTGTTAGAAATTATTGTAGTATCAGTAAAGGATGTAATTTGTTCATATTCAGTTCAAATTTATTTGGTTCTCCTTCCTTTCCTCTTCGAATCTCAATTCAAACCGGAGTAATTCCAGATATTTGACTCCTCACAACCTTGAACAATTCTGTTGGAAGACAGATTTCATGATGAAAGTGTGGATCTAAGCGATAGAAACCAGGCCATCGAAGGAGAAATTCATGATTAAATGACAGTTTCATGAGACAATTTGCCTTTATTATAAAGTCACTCATGTCGTTACTCTGCCAGTTTCTGCTTCGCCCAACCCTCAATTTGTAGACCGTTAACGACTTAGGGCATTTTTTCATACTTCTCTACTTGCACGGCATATTCAAATTGTCACAAGCTAGCTTATTCCCCAGGTTCTTGGTGGGCATTCCACTGGCTTTTAAATTCCGTCATGGTTGAATTTGTTGAAGTATGGAGTTTAAGAAATGGTCCCAAGTGTTAATTTATTGCCAGCAAAGGGGTCAAAAGTTTGGCTAGACATCTACTCTAGAACAAGACAGAATTTCTGTTATAAAGCCCGTTTGCGCTTACATGCATTAGTTCTTATCGAGGTTGGATCTGGCGCTGACTTACAGAAAGACCATATTTCTATATTCTGGAAAAATCTGGAGATCTCGGTTTATAGGCTCGTTATCACACCCGAGAAAGTCCCACATAGCAGAATTCCATGTGAAGCTCCCATTTCACTTGTGAGTCCCAAAGAATTCCACTAACACTCCACCGTGGTGCGAAGTGAAAAATGTGAAAATTTCACTCTTCTCACCTTACACTCCACCTACTATTTGGGTCTCGTGACTAGTGGCGTAATTCCAGCCACGGCCCGGCCTTATCCAATGCTGGTCCTGCCTGCCTACGCACCAATTCCGCATGGAACAAAGCCCTTCTTCCGATGCTGGCAATTGTTTCATTTCGCAGACTCCTATTGTCCTGTGACATCACCGGGGCACGCCCCAATTATACCCCAATTACACTGGGAAGAGCGCAGGCTCGCCCCTTGAGGCGAGGTTTTCACGAAAGCCGCAGATAGGAGATTTACGGAGCTCCAAATGGTTCGCAAATGGCCCAAAGGGACTGTCGGTGAATCGCACCTAATTCTGTCATATTTGAAATGCTTCGATTTTCGCCAATACTGACAGTCTCAATTTTAGCGATACTGACACTCATTTATCGCCATACTGACACTCATTTTTCTACGGACAAATTACTCTCTTCTAGTCGTAGCTTTTACTAACATGGATAGCTTCTTTTGATATGCTGGTGCAACCCGGCCCCAGCACACCACTATAGTACATATATTACATAATTACAACCCCATCTGCGAGTCCCCGTCGTGCTGGAGATGCGAGTAGTCGAACTCTTCCGACGCGTCGTTCATGCCAAAGTAGTTTTCGTGCTCCTGCTCGAACTGGCCCGGAAGCAATGGGGGGGTGCCGGCACCGGGCCCCATGCCCCGGTAGCCGTCCACCACGTACATTTCGGCCTCGTCGCTGGGACTGAGCTTGATGGAGGGCTGCAATTGGTGGCTGGGGTTGGCTGGAGACTGGTTGTGGAGAGAGTTGAACTGCGGGTTTTGAGGCTGCTGCTGCTGGTACTGTTGGCTCTGTTGGTGAAGGAGCTGCTGGTTCTGTTGATTCTGCTGGTTCTGCTGGTTCTGCTGGTTCTGCTGGTTCTGCTGGTTCTGCTGGTTCTGTTGGTGCCCGCTGTACAACGATTGGGGCGTGGACGGCATGTACTCGTCGGCCGATGCCTGCGCAGGCATCTCAGGCTCGGCTTTGGCGAACGAGATGTCCTCGAAAGACACGTCCTCGAACTTGGTGACCTCCTCGCCACGGTCGTTCACATACTGCCGGAGGGAGCCCCAGGGCGTGATCTTGACAATGCCGCCCTCGGGGTGGCTGTATACGGGCCATTCGTCCGAGGTGGTGTACTGCTGTGAAGGAAGGTCGCCATTGCGGGTCTTTTTGGCGTGGTCTGCGTCAGGCTGGTCTCGTTTTCTTTTGGCGTAGCTCATGGCAGGCAGTGAAGGAGGGAAGGAGCAAGCGAGGGAATGTGGACGTGCAGCCTGGAGGGAGAGAGAAGACGAGGGTGGGCGCTGGGGAGATACGCACTGGGGTACTGCGAGGGAAGGGAAGAGCTTGGGGAAACGATTTTTCAGGAAATGGCGGGAATATATATGGGTGCGGGTGTCACGTGAAAAGGATGGTGTATTCACGTGCGCGGTATCACGTGACATCAAGATTAAGCCATGGAGAGCGCGTGACAATTAGCTGCGTATCATGTGATGGTTATGATGTCATTGTCACGTGATCATAATCCAAACACAGCAGTGCCTCTAGTGACGTTCATCACGTGGAATAATCACATTCATACCACGTGATTACATCCTTTCACCTTTCACCGCACGTGCATGTAGTCACGTTCATCACGTGATTATCCATCCACGTTTCTCTGCACGCTCATCACCCTTTTTCATCTGCTTCAATCACGCGCATCCTCCCTCCTAGACACGTGCCCCAAATCACATGCCCAAGTCACATGCCCACATCACATGACCATGTCACGTTCTCTCCCACGTGACCCCACACCGGCCAATAACACTCGTCGCTTTCAAATCCAAAAATTTGTTTCTCCAAGTACCCATCCCCAATGTTAAGAGCTACCACCTTCAGGTCCCTCGGCAGAGTCGGCACATCCAGACATCTCAGTGTCGCCTCCACCCTCAGAGCTTCTGCTCCTTCGTCCGAGCCCAAGCCCTTCCACACCGCGTTGGGCCTCCCTGCCCAACGCTTCTCAGGTGAACCTGGCACCTTTGGCAAGACCACCTTCTCGGAAGTGATGGACGAAGTGGACATGGTTTGGGGCCGTGACGACGACCCCAAGAAGGTCGAGAAGCAGAACTCCAAAATCAGACATTTCACGATAAATTTCGGACCCCAGCATCCAGCCGCCCACGGTGTGTTGAGATTGATTTTGGAGTTGCACGGCGAGGAAATTGTCCGAGCCGACCCCCACGTCGGCTTGTTGCACAGAGGCACCGAGAAGTTGATCGAGTCCAAGACCTACATGCAAGCGTTGCCCTACTTTGACAGATTGGACTACGTCTCCATGATGACCAACGAGTTGGTGTTCGCGTTGGCCGTGGAGAAGTTGCTCAACGTGGAGGTCCCATTGAGAGCCAAGTACATCAGAACCTTGTTCGGCGAGATCACCCGTGTCTTGAACCACTGTATGTCCGTGTTGTCGCACATCATGGATGTCGGTGGCTTGACCCCTTTCCTTTGGGGTTTCGAGGAGCGTGAGAAGTTGATGGAGTTCTACGAGCGTGTTTCCGGCGCCAGATTGCACGCCGCCTACTTCAGACCCGGTGGTGTGTCCCAGGACTTGCCTGTCGGCTTGTTGGACGACATCTACATGTGGGCCACCCAGTTCGGTGACAGAATCGATGAGACCGAAGAATTGGTCACCGACAACAGAATTTGGAAGGACAGAACCATTGGTGTCGGTGTGGTCACCGCCGAAGACGCCTTGAACTACTCGCTCTCCGGTGTCATGTTGAGAGGTTCCGGTATTCCTTTCGACATCAGAAAGTCCCAGCCCTACGACGCCTACGACTTGGTCGACTTCGACGTCGCCGTCGGCTACAACGGTGACTGTTACGACCGTTACTTGATCAGAATGGCCGAGTTCAGACAATCCTTAAGAATCATCTTCCAGTGTATAAACGACATGCCCGAGGGTCCTGTCAAGGTCGAGGACTACAAGATCTCGCCTCCCTCCAGAGCTGCCATGAAGGAGGACATGGAGACTTTGATCCACCACTTCTTGTTGTTTACAAAGGGTTATGCCGTTCCCGCCGGAGAGACCTACACCGCCATCGAGGCCCCTAAGGGTGAGATGGCCGTCTACGTCGTTTCCGACGGCTCGGAAAGACCATACAGATGCAAGATCAGAGCCCCCGGTTTCGCCCACTTGGGTGCCTTTGACCACATCTCTAGAGGTAACTTGTTGGCCGATGCGGTTGCCATCATTGGTACCATGGACTTGGTGTTCGGAGAGGTCGACCGTTAATCCAGTCCACGTCCAATGCAAACTCCCAAGCATTCCCCACTGCACTATTCATCAATCGCAAGGTACTCCGTGCCTCCGGTTACCATCCTGCCTTGACCGGCGCCTCATAGCCATTGGCCTGCGCTGGTGGCTCTGTCATTCTATAATATTGATATATACAAGTCAAACTTTGAGAACTGTAGACCAAATGGAGAGTCACTTGAAGGTGAGGATGATTTCAATGCTGATATAAGATTGAATTCTACAGTTTAATGTGGTTACTGTGGCTCTGACCTAAAATTTCACCATTCAATCTAGCTGGATCTGTAGATATTTAAAGTAGAGTCTCTAAAATTTAACTATTCAATCCAGCTGGATCTGTCGATATGAGTCTCTCTCTATAATTTCACTATTCAATCTAGCTGGATCTGTAGATATTTAAAGTGGAGTCTCTCTCTGTAATATTGAATTTATTCCATTCAATCTGATCTTCTATATATCGAGCAATACAGATGTCTCTGTCTATAACATTAATTCTACTTGATCTTATGCATCGAGTAGTATGAGCATGTCTCTGTCTATAATATTAATTCTACTTGATCTTATACATCAAGTAGTATGAGCATGTCTCTATCTATAATATTAATGCTATTTGATCTTCACATCGTGCAATATAGATGTCTCTGTCTATTATATTAATGCTAATTGATCTTCACATCTTGCAATATAGAGCTTAGCTCTGTCTATAAATTAACTCTACTTCAGTTAAATATGCTGTAGAGTAGGTAAAGGGAGCTGCCTGCGCCTCCTAGCACCATGAATGCCTTCAACATCGGGCTTCCGTCGTCATCAAGCAGTGACTGCTGCGGTCCCTGGTACATGTACTGGGTATTTGGTTTCGAATGGCCCGAACTGGAGTGAAAAGTGCCGGTGCTTCGGCCTCTTTGAGCATGGTTATTGTGGCCAGAAGACGGCGAATCACTGTGGTGAACTTGTCGCATGAGGTGCTTGGTAATGAGCTCTTCACTGATCTTCTCACCCAGCTTTCCAAGCTGGTCCAAGATGCGCTGTCGCGTGTCTTCTGGGATGTTTCTGGTGATGATGCGTTGCTCGAACTTCAAGTTGCGAAGCAAGTGTTCGTTGTAGTCGAAATGGGGCACATCGAAACGGTCTCCGTGGTTCTTGTGTTGGCCAGAAAAGGTCGAGTGTCCTGATGCATCGTATCCCTCGCCATAATGCACTCTGTGGCGCTTGGTGTTGAGGCCAGAAGCTGTATACTCGGTATGGCCACCTGACCTGGACCTGGAGTAATATTTGGCCTCGCCATAATACTTGTTGTGCCATTCCGAGGCAGGAGACCGTCTGTGCTCGCTGTTTATGCCAGAATGGCCCCCAGAAACCCGCAATTCGTGGTCATATTGCTTCTTTCTCTTGATGTCTTTAAGCACGTCATAAGCCTGGACTATCTTCACGAACTTGGCACTATTGGCCTCCTTGTCCTCGGGACTGAGGTGAGAGTTCAAGTCGGGGTGAAGCTTCTTGCTGAGCTTCTTGAATTGCATCTTGATGTCCTTGATCGAGGCATTTGTGGCTACTCCTAGTCTTTCGTAATGGGTGATGGAATCGTCACTATTGGAGCTGTAGCTTCTTGTGCGACCCGAAAGAGTGCTCCGTATGCATCTCACGGGACGAATGAACATATTGAACCTTATGAAGGTGGTATTCACTGGAAGAAACGTGATATGGAGGGGTTATCTCGAAGCAATGCGATGTCGGAGTAACTTTCTGAGTGCGGTACTGTCAGGTGATAGTAAGGCAAAGGAAGGAAGTTGGTCGTGATTGAAGGAGAAAAGGAGGGATCTAGGAAGTCGATAGGGGTTGTTCTGGCTGTCTTTTTCATTGGGGCTGTGTTTTGGCGAGATAGACGGTGTTTTGGATTTTTTGGGCCTATTTCTTGGTGATCAGTGAAATGGAACGAGAAAGAAATAATAGATAAATTGCGAGAATAATAGGTATTATTAGATTGATATGGTTCAGACGAGTTACCTTCACATTTCTATTCCATTTGAGAGGATTTGATTCGAGAATTGGGCGTCTGGACTATTTTTGGTGCACTTCACTGAGTATATATCATTGTGAAGATTTTAAGACATTGATGTTCAGGATTAGCATTAATCGCCATTGAGATCATATCTGAAGTCATTGGGGAGATCTTGAAGTATCCCGATATAATTTATATTAATCGAAAGTCTGAAATATTTTATAATTATTGCAAACATATTCATGCAATATGATAAACTGTGTGGACATCTACCACCACGAACTGTTCGTAAACAGTATATGAACAGACAAAAATTGCACTTACATCAATTTGAAATCTCACACCCTTACCTTTTTGAAGTATATCTTGTTGCTACTATTTAATTAACCATATTCTGGTCTTGAGGGGCTGTTTTCGCTGATTGGCTAAGTTCAAAGTTGTTTTGTTGTGTCCAGAAGTAGCCAATCACAGTCAAAACTTCACTAGACCCATTTCTGTCTTAAAAACCATCATTTTGATTTTCCATTCCTTCTTTGTGTTGATGTAAGTGCAAAGAAGGCCTCATTCCATCGGCACCTCTATAGTTATAATTCTTCAATACAAATTTATACTAGCTCTATAAACCACTTCTTCTTTCAGCATTTCATCCGCGATAGTTTAGTGGCTAGAATTACCGCTTGTCGCGCGGTAGACCGGGGTTCAATTCCCCGTCGCGGAGCTTTCTTGCGCAAATGGTTTAGTGGTAAAATCCAACGTTGCCATCGTTGGGCCCCCGGTTCGATTCCGGGTTTGCGCATTCTTTTTGCAACTTCACGATTCAAAGACTACTCAAGAAGTATGAAGAGTGATAGTTGTTGTCGTTTTTGCCTCTAATTTAAGGTTTTTGATAGTTTTTCATGCAGTGTGTCATATGCACCATGCATGTATTTTGACGTCTTTTTCAAATATAGCTCATTAGTAAGCTCCAACTCCACAACAATAGTGTCGTCCTCAATTTACTTCCAAGCGATAAGCACGCAATAGAGGTCGCAATTCTGGAAGTAAATCACGACAAGGAGACAATAGTCAGTAAAGACAATTTTGTTTAGAACTAATAGGAGCATTTCTTGTAGTTCTAATGTCGGGCATTTTTCACTTGCCTGAGTCCTAATACGACTTTTTAAATTAAAATCAAATTAATAGAGGGAAGTCTGTGCCTTAGAGTATGCTATGTTTCCTATACGATTCTATTAATTTACTTTCTTGGATCTCTCCAAGCTCCAATATTATTTTAATCTCCTAATCGATTCATTTCTAGCAAAGAACGTGCTATTATATAGTCAGACCCCGAAGTCAATTCCCGGACTAGCTTCCGACTCGCATTTAAATCCGCTTATTTGTGTGGATAATATTACTAACCACATCTACTGGTTTTTGAGTCAGAATCTACTATCGCTCACCCCCGCAAACTTCCATATAAATACTACTCTTTCTTCCATATCTACTCCATCAATTGTTACTGTTCCAATGTCGCAAATTCAAAATATCCAGTACAAACCTCTTGGAAACTCCGGTCTCCATGTGGCCCCATTGATCTTGGGATGCATGAGTTACGGAAAGAAGGCCTGGGCCGATTGGGTGATTGAAGACGAAGAGAAGGTGTTCAAGATCTTCAAAAAGGCCTACGAGAACGGATTGAGGACCTTCGACACCGCCAATGCGTATTCCAATGGCTCTTCGGAGATCTTGATTGGAAAGTTCCTCAAGAAGTACAACATCCCCAGAGAAAAGGTGGTGATTTTGACCAAGGTGTTCTTCCCCACCAGCTCTGATCCAGATGCCCCTAGAGTCAATGCCAACCTGCCTAATTTTGTGCCAGTAGAATGGGCCAATGCCTGGGGATTGTCCAGAAAGCACATCTTGGACTCGGTTGCAGCCTCGGTTGAAAGATTGGGCACCTATATCGACGTCTTACAAATCCATAGGCTCGACAAAGTGACTCCAAAATTGGAGATCATGAGGGCCCTTAATGATGTCGTTGCTGGCGGTGACGTTAGATACATCGGAGCCTCGACCATGAAGGCCTACGAGTTTGCCCAGTTGCAGTTCATTGCCGAGAAGCACAACTGGGTCAAGTTCATCAGTATGCAAAATTTCTACAACTTGGTCCACCGGGAAGAAGAAAGGGAGATGATTCCGTACTGTAAGGAGGAGGGGGTCGGGTTGATTCCTTGGTCGCCAATTGCCCGGGGAATATTGGCCCGTCCTTTGAATTCTGCTTCAGAATTCAACCGTTCACTGACCACCGACCAGACGTTTAAGGTGGTTGGTTTGGACAATTTGACCAAGGCAGACGAAGAAATCATCAACCGTGTGGAGGAGCTTGCCAAAAAGCACAATGTCAGCATGGCTGTGATTTCCACCAGTTGGGTGATCAGCAAAGGAGCGACTCCGATCATTGGAATCAATTCGGAAGAAAGAATTGATGACATTATTCGGGGAATCTCTTTCAAGTTGACAGACGAGGAAACCAGCTACTTAGAGGAACCCTATGTTCCCAAGAAGCCAATTGCGTAGGTTTAAATGAGTAAGGAAGTGAAGAAATGTGATGTAGAGAAGGAAGGCAACGTGAGAGGTTGAGAAGATAGTCTATGAGGCGGAAAGGTAAAGATTTCAATGGAAGTCATTGGAAGTACACATATGAGACAGCATGGAAAGAATCCATTGGGAATGTTTTCAGTTTAGTCAATAGTCTACAAATGGTAGACAAGCATGAATCAGATATACAGTAACCCAATGAATGGTAGAAACAGCATGAATCAGATATACAGTAACCCAATATAGTCTACAAATAGACACAGCGTGAGTTAGATATACAGCAACCCAATATAGTCTACAAATAGACACAGCATGAATCAGTAATTAATAGCAACCCAATACATTCTACGAGAAACACTATCACAAGAATGCCTCGAACAGTAAGTAAGATTAGGGCCATATATACTACAGTCTACAACAGAAGGAAGCATCCCACAGTACAAAGAATATGGAACATATAGTCTAAAAGAAACACAATCACAGAGATGTACAAAGAGTAGCTAAGGTTAATGACAAAGACGGTCACAAGAAACATTAGAACTGAAAACTTCAGCGCTAACTAAGACTATGGCACACGTACAAGACAGTACAAGAACTCTACCTCAAGGAAGCGTGCAGTAACTAAGACTATGGCACACGTACAAGACAGACAAGAACTCAAGGAAGCATGCAGTAACTAAGAATATTTGCACATGAAAGGACCACACAAATTAGCACCAAGGCAACACACCCAATATTATAGCTGACCTTACTTTTCCAGCCTCCACTTGGACACATACGAAGACTGTAAAATGCCCACACATAATTTCACACTGTCCTGAAACAGTTCCATCAACAGGGCTCAATAGACCTAGCCAACTTAACGTTATCAGACCCTGTTAGGTGCGAATAGCAACCAGGCCAGCCATAACCACTAGCATGAGTACAGGGCCAGAAACGACTGGATTACAGGTAAGAATAACCACTATCCTACTCTTTTGTCAACTGCAACTAAACCTTGATCAAGTATGGCCTGACTGTACCTGTCTACTGACACCGTACCAACGCCACATTGGATGCAATGTTTCAACTGACAACTGGTAATATGGTAGAAGTTTCAGCTGGAACATGGCCATAAAGAGATGTTTCACCTGGCAATTCACTCCAGCCCCATTCGGAAGATTCCAGTAGAGAAGAGAAGAGAAGAGATGTAGAGATGTAGAGATGTAGAGATGTAGAGAAGAGAGAACCGTAAGAGTCATCTGTAATGACTGACCATACTACGGTGACATAACTATCCTGCAGTATCATTCACTGTAGTCACAGTTATTCTGAATGTACCACAACTGACGTAATCCATCCACATGTTCATCCACATGTTCATCCACACAGTCTTTATGACACTCTTGACCAGATCTCTCCATTCTCACCATCCTCTACCAAATGCGCAAATGGTTTAGTGGTAAAATCCAACGTTGCCATCGTTGGGCCCCCGGTTCGATTCCGGGTTTGCGCATCTTTTTGCCGAACCAGCCTACAACAACACCTTCACAAGCCATGCCTACAACGCCCCGCCAGCCATCGCATCAACGCCCCACACATCTAGCCATCGCACCAACTGAACCCACTGGAATCACCACAATAGCCACAATCGTAAACGGTACCAATTTCAGACACAACATGTCACTAATAATAAAAAAAATCCATACTACACTGTAAATCCAGCTCACAAAACTCTGACCACTACTCATACCTCACTATCATACCTCACTAATCATACCTCACTATCATACCTCACTAAGCATACCTCACTAATCATACCTCACTAAGCATACCTCACTAATCATACCTCACTACTATATTCTCGCTAACCATGTCCCACTATTCTCACTATTCTCACTATTCTCACTAACCATATTCTCACTAACCATATTGTCACTATTCTACTAACTATTCTATTCTATTCTACTCTATTCTATCACTCTAATCCACTACACGTATCCACCACCGATCGTATCTCTTCCTTATCCTCCCATTTTTCCCCTTCTGTCCCTATCGTCTCCGCCTCGCGTCTATTGTCTTTGTACCGCCCCGTTTGTGCCTACTGTCCTGTCGCAGTGGCCGTTCCACTGTGGTAGTTCCTGCCTGGTAGTGTCGTCCCCGCCACTACCTCTGGCCTCATTCTCACGACCCTCACATCACAAGTGCGATTTTACCGCCTTTTAATCCACATCTCCTTCGACGTTTCCCCGGCCCCGGCCCCCCCTTCCCCCCGTTCTGCCCCTAACTCTGCCCTAGGCCTGTTCTGCCTGCCCGCTTTCCCCCAGGCCCGTTTTTTCCCGGTTTTCTGCCGTTTCTGCCGTGGCTGTTGCACCCGCTGTTGTCATCAACAACCAGAGAGAGCATATATAGGTCCCCATTCTTGACAACTGCCCTTTCATCCACCCGTCCAGGCCCTTATCTACTCACCCAGGCCGCACATCCACCCATCCACTAGTCTAGACCTACATTTCCGGGTCTATCACATCATCGGTCTATCTCACCACATCCACCCTCCGCGTACACTGGCACCCTAGCAGTACCACATCTATCACGTTTGCCTCTTTCCAGCAGCTCCTTAATATCCCGCCCCTTTCCCCTCCGCTTGCACCATCCCCACCATGTCATCCAAGTCTGCCGCCGCCATCTTGCAGAGACAGTTTAAGGACCTCACCGACCCCAAGAAGGGCATCCCGTCGTTCCACATCGAGTTGGACGACGACAACATCTTCCTCTGGAACATCGGCATCATGGTCCTCAACAAGGACTCCATGTACCACGGCGGCTACTTCAAGGGCCAGATGCGCTTCCCCGGCGACTTCCCCTTCTCGCCCCCCACCTTCCGCTTCACCCCCGCCATCTACCACCCCAACGTCTACCGTGACGGCAGACTCTGCATTTCCATCTTGCACCAGGGCGGCGACCCCACGTCCGACGAGCCCGATTCCGAGACCTGGACCCCCGCCCAGACGGTGGAGTCGGTGCTCATCTCCATCATCTCGCTCTTGGAGGACCCCAACGTGTCGTCGCCCGCCAACATCGACGCCTCGGTCGAGTTGAGAAAAAACCCCGACGCCTACAAGAAGAAGGTGCTCCAGGAGGTCGAGCGCTCCAAGGCCGACATTCCCGAGGACTTCATCATGCCCGAGTCGGAGCTCTTTGCATACGGCAACCACAACGGCTCCCACAAGGAGTTGGAGCACGAGCCTGTCGACGAGGACTTCTGGTACGACAGCGAAGAAGAAGAGAGCTTCGATGAGGAAAGCTTGATGGACGACATGGACGACCACGAAGACGACGACGATGAAGAGGAAGAGGAAGACGATGATGTGGAAATGATTGCCAAGTGAGGCGCCCGGTCCCTCCAAACTTAGCTACGACCTTTTTATTGTCTGCATATTCCATTTACATTTAACGTCATTATTCATTTTCGTTCTTCCAGCTCTTGTTTCACTTTATATGTTCAATAAAACTAATTTAGAACGATGTAGTAGAGATAATGATGATATAATTGAAAGTACCGAGCTACGGTGGTACTTGATAAGTTCTTGCTTTCTGTGCTCAATAGAGTTAATCCAGAACCGTGTAACTCGTTTTTATAATGATTATAGTTTTTATCATGATTATAGTTTTCATAATGATTATAGTTTTTAATCAATGCTTATATAGTTTTTTATCAATGCTTATATAGTTTATATGTCAAAATTAAATGGTACCACTATTCGGCACTGTTTTATTACTTAAAATGACTGAACTGCTGTCCAAGATGGTCAAACTCTTGGTTTCTGTCAATTCCAGGACGAAAATGGCACCACTTACCTGCTGTTTTCAGAAACCATCATGGAGTGTAAATAATCTGAAAACCATCATGGAACACATTGAATAATCTGAAAACCATCATGGAACACATTGAATAATCTGAAAACCATCATGGAACACATTGAATAATCTGAAAACCATCACGGAACACTTTAAATAATCTGAAGCACCCTTCATTTCGGCAAATTCCACATTTCCTGCCTCCCCACTATCCAGCATATCCCTTCAACCCGTTGTTGAGAATCTGGCACACGTTATCGATCTTGCATTTGGCGATGGCATTAGGAAACTGTTCATCATAGAACAACACGACGTAGAGCTGATTGGGCTCGTCTTTCTTCGGGCCGGCCGACTTCTCTGTGTTCTCCGACACGATGTTCAAGCGTTTTATCACCAACTTCAACCCCTTTTCCACTTCGACCATGCTCCACTCTTGGTCTTGGATGTGATTGAAACCGATTAACGAGTAGATCTTGAGAATATCGGGAGACAAGCCGATTTCTGTGAGTAGAATCGAGTTGAGCACAGTGGTGAGAGGAATGCCACTCGATGAAAGAAGCGACAAAGAGAGTGGAGACGTGGCTAGCGTGGTGTTAGACATGGTGTGGTTATTCTCAGAAGGAATCGGACTGAGGGCCTGTGTAAGAAGCCGGGAAATTAGCTTGGACTGCAACATGGCTATTGAGATTTCTGGAAAGTAGATTGTGTGTAATTAGGGGCGATCTGTTGGATTCCTGTGACGTGGAATGGAATGGAGTAGAACCCTTTACTTGAAGTTTTGACTATCTATAATTTGTCTGGGACACGACCCATGGAGATTATAAGTGTATGGAATACCAGTCTTGGAATGTGCAGTATTCAAGTGTGTGATTGTATCAATTTATGGGCTATAATTAATTATTCGTTAATTTTATGAAATTTCAAATTGTGGAATAATTTTTATCTGGAAATATTTTCAATGGCTTCTCTAATAATTATGCTTCCCATAAATAGTATTATTATCAGTTTCCTTTCAATAAATAGCATTATTAATGCTTTCCTCTCAATAAATAGCTTCACTAACACCTTCCTTTCAATAAATAGCATTATTAATGCTTTCCTCTCAATAAATAGCTTCACTAACACCTTCCTTTCAATAAATAGTTTCATTAACGCTTTCCTCTCAATAAATAGCTTCATTAACGCCTTCCTTTCAATAAATAGTATTATTAAGACTTTCCTTTCAATAAATAGCATTATCAGCACTTTCCTTTCAATAGATAGTTCGTTAACGCTTTCCTCTCACTAAATAGCTTCATTAACACCAATAAATACCTAGAATATTTCCTGATTCAGTAGAAGAATATTTTGGATTGATATTGATGTGTGTTCCATTTTGCTAGGAAGGCTGCATTTATTAATAGCCTAGGGTTGTAATAAACTAGTTGAACGTATTTGTTAATCCAAAGCCAACAATCTATTATTCTTCGAATATATTACCCTTATAGTCTCAAATGTTCTTCAATTAAATACGAAATATTCCTGATTACAAGTGTGCCACTTTAAGGACATTCTAGTCTACCCTTCCAATATTTCTCCTACAATTCCTTATTCTAATGTAAATGTATTTCTCAGAAACATGAATATAATGCAAATCTATAAAGTGAAGAGACCTGTCCTCTTCTTTCCGAGTGGATAAACCACCAATGCAGCAGCAAAAAGCCCCACACTAATACCAATAGAAACCTCCACCATGGTGACACCAAAACTCATCGATCCAGACATGTCGTTCGTAGTGTCCAGGGTCAGATTAGTCCGTGTAAGCTGGTCTGCGGCCTGAATTCCCGAGACCAAACTACTCTGGGACGCAATACCCGAAGGCACCTGGACGAAAATCGCAGGAAGCATGGCACTGACAGCCATTCCCTTCCAGATTCTCGAGTATAAATTGCCTAGGATGCCCACAATGAACGCTCCAATACAGGCTGTGAACTCGGTCACGGTAGAAAAGTGCTTTCCAGCAAAGTAATTGCCCACGTATCCGGTACATGAGATGACAATCATCACTGGAAGCTGCAGCCACCGTGCCTGGTTGATCAAGCCAAGACACAACGAGAACATGGGGACGAACAAAATTCTCCACTTGTCGTCCATGGTGTGTTTGGGATCACATTTATTGGCAGAAACGCCGTGTTTGTCGACCCAACCGTAGAGAGCACCACCCAAGGTGATGCCAAATCCCAAGAATAACGAGTAGATGATGGCGTAGAACATTCTGACCGAGCCTGCCACCAAGTTTCTCGATTGCAATTCCAAAGAACCACTCAAAATGATATAACCAGGCAAGATTAATGCCAAAGAACCCTGGGCAATGGCCGAAAAGCAGAAGATACGGCCGTGGTGGATGGACCCAATGGCACGGGCAATAAAGGCCACCACAATGGACGAGGTCACTTCAAATACCGACGAGTACAAGTTGGACATGGACGACACAATGAACTGCAAGTAGCCCACACAGAGACCGACACCAAAGGCAATGGGCAAATCGACCCAGCCTCCACCAAAGGCGTATGGACACACCATGGCAGAACCGAGGCCGTAGAGAACCACGCACAACCAGGGTGGATACAAGTTCTTTGCCCTCAAAAGATCCTCTAATTTACGGGCTGCTTCTTCCACGCCCACGAGATCGTGAATAACTCCTTTATAGATCTTGTGGGTGTCGGAAAGCTTGGACAAATTGACACCCTGGGAGCATCTGACCAAGTGGACCTCGGAGGTTCTGGTGGAAACGTCACCAAACGAAATGATCATACAGCCTGGAAAGTAGATGAACTGGCCGTCGATCTCCAACACCCGTGACGTCATGATCATGTATTCCTCCAATCTGTGGGTGGGGGCTCCAAAGAGCATCAACGCCCGGCACATTCTCATGATAAAACGCTGTCTCTGGAGAATATCGGCAATGTGCACGGTGATACGAAGCTGGTTGGCTCTTCGGTGGTTCTTGTGGTTTTTGAGCTTCTTCAAGTTGACCTTGTTGACATTGACCCGCTTGGGGGCCTTTGGTTTGGCGTGCTGGAACGAAGGGAGCTTGGCTGCTTCTCCACTGAGTTCTTTTTCATCAAGCAGGCCCTCTTCCTCGGGGTCCGAGCCTCCACCTACGCCGCCTTCTTCGCTGTTGTCCACGCTCTTGCTGTGCTTGTGCTTGCGTGTAGCGATCTTGTGGGTGATCTTGCGAGGAGCAGACCTGAAGCCTTCCTTGAGACGGCCAAAGTCCATGGCTGAATGGCGGGTGAAGTCCGAAGGCTCCGTGAAAGTGTTCTCGTCGGCCAACGTCGCGGGAAACGTGCTTCTGGACGAGAAACTGGCGGCAGACTTGGCCTCGTTGGGATTCTGGTACAATTTCAAGAGTGACGAAAGCACTCCGGTGTGGACATGTTTGGGAGGAGCGATGTAATCGGTGCCCATGTCTTCGTCTAGAAGGAAGTCGTCCTGGCCGTCGTAGTCGTTGTGGGCCTCACGACGAAGGAACATGTCGGGGTTGGGGGCGTAGAAGCCGTGGGACTGTTCTGGCGACGAATCTTCGGCCTTGTACTCCTCGGAGTTGATTAAATTGGCGGTGGAGCTCTGGTCGTCAGAACCAGCTTCACGCCGCGATTCCTGGGCCAATTGAGCCGCAACTTCGGGAACATGGATGGAAATCAACTTCTTGGCCTCTTCGCTCAATTCTTCAAGCCCCATGGGCTGCATTTCGATGCCGTCGGGCAGTTCACCGGCCTGCATCTCTTCGTCGGGTTCTCGCTCCTGGGACGCCCGGGAGGCGCCTGGCGCCAAGCCGCCGCCACTCATTCCACCCGAAGGACCTGCCATGTTCAACACACGGCCCAAGAACCCGTCGGAAACCAGCGATTCTCGAGGAGCGTAGCCCTCGGTGTATGCTCGGTCTGCCAACGACATCTTGCGGAGAATGCTGCGGAAACCGCCATCGGCACGGTCTGCCGAGGTCTTGGAGGTGCCCGAGGTGGTGGAGGGGCGGCGCTGGTCGCCCAAGTCCATTTCGGGCCCGGCATACGACAAGGGCGGCCCGTGTCCTGGCGACTTCTTGGAAGACTTGGACGAATTGTCCTCCAGATCGGAGTCCGACTGGTCCAAGTCGTAGGGCTGGCTGGAAAAGGTGGCGAAGTTGGGGATCCTGCTATTTGGCGGCATGGGGTCGTCGTCGTCGTCGCTGGAGTCGTCGTCGTCGTCGTCTCCCATTGGAGACGCCTGGAAGGTAAAACTAGGAAGCGTGTGTTCGAGAGGGCCCACGTTGTCCAATTCCTCCAAGTCGGAGTCCAGGTTGGTGGCGCCGGACGCGTTGGAGATCATGGTGTCACGGATCGAGTCGGTGGGCTTGTACAGATCAGGGAACCGGACGGACTTGGGCTTGTTCTGGCCCGTCAACTTCATGCGGCCCTCTTTGGCAGCCTTGGCGAAGTTTGACCGCGACGACGACGCCGGCCGTTTGGCGTGCCGTGCGTGCTGCAACGAGGGGAGCCGGATATTGGACTGGAAGTGCTGGTCTTCATCGGAGCTCAGGTCCTGGGACATGGTGAGGAAGCGGCGGAAGCGATGGATACGGGGGGTGCAGCGGCGCTAGCGACTCGGAACAAGGGGTGTGGTGGCGGTGGTGCAGCGGCGCGTGCAGGGATGCGGTTTGACAGGAAAAGAGTGGTGTAAAAGTGGTAGAAAACACAGGCCAAGGAGAGACTTGGCTATATATGTTTGACTAGATAATGCCGGGCTGTGTGCAGGCTGTTTCTGCGACAGGAGCCCATTGCGTCATGGTGCAGGAAAGGGATGGAGGAATAGGGCAGGGCGATGGCGACGGAAAGGCGGTGTTGCTGGGGAAACGGGGGGTTTTGCGGGCTGCAGGGGCAGAGGCGGTTTTGGGGGACATGTAGCCGGAGTTTGGGGGCATTTGGGGTGCTGGGTGTGGTGTTGGCGTGGGGGACAGTGCTGAGGTAGGGTGTTTCAGGTGTCAAGTGTGAAACAAATGATGAAGACACTGCATTGAAGACAATTGAAGTATGTTCAATACTATTGAAGTATGGTATTGACCTATTCGACTAGTTGAAGAAGTTCTACGGCGCTGTTTCCTGCCTTTAGGCGGAATTGCGGTGCGGGTAGACAGAGGGCTCGCACTGGGTTGCGAATTGCTATGTGTAGAGTTACAATGCGAGAGTGAAATAGTAGAGAATGCGATGATCTGCAATAGTTATATGTGGTGATCGTGTTGGTGGACTGCAATGTGATGTTTGTGCCAAGTGGTATGTTTTGGTTGTTTTGGAAAAGTGCTTTACGCACTTTACATATGATGCTTTACACATGGCGCTTTACATATGGTGCTTTAGCTGATCGGGTTGATTCTTGCTATATTGGGAGTGCCAGTGCTTTTGACCGAGGGTCAAAGGAAAGGAGAAGAAGGTGAAAAATAGAGACAGACAAAGGAAGAGATGCACTGAAGGAATACAATATGTAAAGTGGAGTGGATTGAAGGTATTTATATATTGTAGATAGAGAGGATTTCTATTATGGTGCTCTAATTGAGCTCTAATTCTGATAATCATCTCTTCAGCCTCCATCTGCTTGAAGCTGGATTTTTCACTATTGACACGAAACAATGCCTCGGTTCCACGTGTGGCATTTTCACTGCTCTATATCGCTCATAGTGAATCTAAACTCCATACTGCTGGATTACGTGTCAATTCCTGGCTTCATTTCGTCTCCACATCGCCAAGTGGCCTTTTGAGCTCTTGCCTTTGTGCCAGGTAAGAAATAGTCCTTGCAGTTTGAGTCGTGAACTTCGATCTATGACGTAGTCGACGAATATTGCTAACCTTCACTATTGTCGCATGATAAGTGCAAGTGGAAGTGTAATTACTATTGTAATGGTATAATTACGAAATATGACAACTTGTACAGCAGATTAGCTTGGTATACTGTGAACATTGATGGTAGGACTTTGGATATAGAGTGAAATTTAAAGTTTGACAGGTTGGAAATTCAGAGCGATGCTAATGCTAAGATGTGGAATCAGTGGGGTAAGTGACAGGATTTTAGTATTATTACAGAACATTGAAATGTACATAGTGCATTAGAATTAATCAATAATAATTACCGAGTTTATTGTGACAGATATATATATATATATATTATAGAATACCGGGAATTCTAGAGTGAAAGAGAAATGAATAATTGAATCGCTTCTTTCGTCCAGGATATTTCTTCAATATCTCTAGATTGCTAGGACCCCTGGTAATGAATCATGTCTAACACTATAATACTGAGTCTAAGGCACAATACTTCTTCTAAGCAATGTCACACTGCAATGCAATTCTTCATCTGCTAAGCATTCATTCTCATTGCATTGCAATGCTCTATCTCTTATTAATACTTTCTCATCGCATTGCAGTACGTCATCTTCCTTCTTAGTATTCTGCTCATCGCATTCAATTCTTCATCTTCATTCCTAGTATTCTGTCTCTTTCTCCATTCTAACCTTCCCTTCATTCCCTCCATTTAAACACTTTCCTCCCATTGAACTCCACACCACTCCTCCACGTACGCCACATGGTCTTCAAAGGCCTCGGGTGCTGCGTAGTCCTCGATATCTGTGCACACTATGATGGTTCCCCACGACATTCCGTCCAAGATCGCCTTGACACTCGACTTGTTGTCGAGGTTTTCGAGATCCATGATGGCCTTGGGCATGAGCTGGAGCTCAAATTGGCGAGAAGAAGAAGGGTTGAAGCCTGGACGTGGAATGGACATTTCCCTTCCAAACTTGGTGGCAACATCATCTCTGCCACTGTACAAAAGCGGTCTTCCTCCGAGGTCGTAACGCAAGACCTGTCCTGGGTTGCTTTTCACAATATTGGTGAAGGCCTCGAAGTACTTGTCTTCGAGCATGCTTTTGATTTTGGCAGCTCCAGGATCCACAGGACCGGGCGCACTGGCCACAGAAGAGGAGGAGCCTCTTCTGCCGGACTTGGACGTCTTTGCGTCTTTGTCTGCATCCATTTCAATCAAGTGCTTGTATTTCTCCAATTCCTTGTCTTCAGCCTCGGGCTTGAGTGTTTCCTGTTCCACGTACACGAAACTGCCGCTGTATGCTGGTCTGATGTCTGCTTCTGTGTCTATTTCTGCTCTTTGTGGTGCGGGTGCATTGGTGGACGCAACAGAGGCGTAGGTTGGGGTCTTTTCTTGTTCTTCTTGTTCTGTAGTCTTGACCGGGTTGGATTCGGCCTTTTTCTCCTGGGATTGGAAGGGATTGGCGCCAAAGGGATTGGAACTGGCGCCAAAGGGGTTGGAGTCGCCTCCAAATGGATTGGAGGCGCTTTTGGCCGCATTGAACAAGTCTTTGGTCAAGTCGCTGTGGAGCTTCTTGGTGTTCTCCAACTTCAACTTCTCCTCCAATTCCCGTTGAACCAAGTCCTCCTGCTCCTTCTTGATCTGTGCCACGCGTTCGGGATGCTTTCCTATGCCTCTAACGGCCTTGATGGAGCCCTTCTTGCGAGAACACTTGGATGTGTTCTTACATCCAAAGATGTAGATCACTCTGTCGTAGTGCTTTCCGTCCAAAGGAGCAAAGGCCTGTAACAACAAAGCCATCTTTTCACCGCAATTGTCACAACTGGTCGCTTTTTTGCTTGGTCTGGCCTTTCCTTGGAACCACACTGGATGACCTCCAATGAAGGTATCTTCTATAGTAGGCACATCGTAGTCCTCGGACTCTTTATCGGATACAATTTCGGCATCCTTGAAACCAAGCAACACCTTAGAAGCCTGGGTGTCGAAAATGTCTTCTTCGTCTGAAGAATATTCGTCGTTAGAAGACATGGTGATGATGTGAGTTGGATGTAGCGATGAGTTTAATTCGCGAAATTTTATCATGATTTATTACAGAAGAAGCGTGGGTAATAAAGAAGAAGCGTGGGTAAAACGGGTGAAAAATTAGGGGAATGGGGTACTAGGGTTCAGTTGATGTAGTGTGTCAAATATGGGGTCAAAGAGGAAAGGTTTTTTGCTTGTGATAATATTCTATGAATTTTATTGTCATGGATGAGAACACATGAAAGAGTCATGATACAGGTTCTACTTCAATTATCTACAATAATTTCCGCTAACTATCGGCCTGATTTCAGTGTTTCTTCTTAGTATAATTATAATTATTAATTCAGTTCTATCACTTCCTATGGATTTTCTATAATTATATTATTTGATAAGAACTATGATACTGGTTCTACTTCCAATGTACATTATTTCCCTAACTATTGAATATTTCTACATTATATAATTATTATGATTATTTGAGTTCTATCTCTTTCTAGGGATTTCTATAAATTCTATATTCAGCTGCTATAAAATAATATTTCTGGATATTCAATTCTCTATTTCAAAAAGTATCATTTCCGCTATTCGGCTACTATTGATATTCATAGTTTTAGAACGTCATTCTCTAGTTCAAAAAGTATTAGTCCGCTATTCATCTTCTATTCATATTTATAGTTTTAGAATCGTCAACCTCTAATTCAAAAAGTGAAATTAATAGTTCCTCTAGCTTCTATTGATATTTATATTTTCGAACGTCATTCTCTAATTCAATTGCAGTTATTCGGCTACTATTGATATTCATAGTTTTCGAACCGTCATTCTCTATTTCAAAAAGTATCATTTACGCTATTCAGCCACTATTCATATGGTTTACGAGCCGTCATTCTCCGTTAAAAAGAGATTTTCTACAAATATATATCTCTTTACCACTTTCACTTTTCTACTTCCCATGTCCTCTTTTTAAACATATATTATTTACACTATTTACAAGAATCTTTGATGCTCCACCTCTTCAATCACCTCAATACGATCACCCACCTCAAATTTATCCCAGTTCTCAAACGAGATACCACAGTCCTTGCCCTTTCTCACCTCAGAAACATCGTCTTTAATATACTTCAACGAACTGAGACTTCCGCTATAAATCTCTTCCTTGCCTCTAACAACTCTAATTTTCGAGGACTTCTTGATAAGACCATTGGCTACCTTGCATCCAGCAATCTTGACCTTAGACTTCTTGACTGTCACCACAAATACATCCTTGACGTCCACCTCACCCACGGTCTTGATCTCGATTCTGGGCTTCAAGTGGCTGGTTAATTCTGCAGTGACGTCCTCAATCAACCGATATATGATATTGAAGTCCTTGATCACAACTCCCTCTCTGTCTGCCTTCATGGTGGTAGCCTTGGGCACCTTGATATTGAAACACAAGATCTTGGCATCGAGCGTCTTGGCCAAGGTGATGTCTGAATCAGTAGGAATACCTGCCTCGGTGTTGAGAACCACCGACCTAACTTCCTCGTTTCCAAGCTCATTAATACTCTCCTTGATGGCTTCGGCTGAACCGTACACATCCGAACGAATGATATATCTGACCTCGTGGGCCTTCTGCTCCGCTTCATTGGCCACAATTCCTTCATCGAGACCCATCAACTTGACCTCGTTGATCTTATCCTTCAACTTGATCTCATTGATTTCTTCCTGTCTCTTTCTGTTGATCTCCTCGATGTCCTTGCCCATCAGCACCTCCTTATTCCGGACAATCCGGTTGGCTGCCACTTTCTTGGCCACCTGTTCATTTGGAACCTGAATGATTTGGTCTCCACTATTTGGCAAGTCCTTCCAACCCCACACTTGGATGGGTGTGGATGGGCCTGCAGACTTGATCGCCTTGCCATTCTCGTCCTTGATTCCCTTGACCTTACAGTACGTCGTTCCTGCTAGCAAATAATCCCCTACCTTAACAGTTCCACGTGAGACCAAGAGGTTGGTCTTGTTTCCTAAACCCTTTTCGATTGACGACTCGATGATCCAGCCTTCGGATGGAATATTGGTGTATTCGGACTTGAACTCGTTCATTTCACTCAACGTGATAATGGCCTCTTCCAACTTGTCCATATTCAAACCTGTCTTTCCAGAAACCTTGACCGTCTGCACCTCTCCACCGTAGTCTTCTATGTCGATTTCTTGTGCAGACAAGTCTCTCAAAACCTTGTCCACGTCAACTCCAGGCTTGTCACACTTGTTGATGGCCACGATCATGGGCACTCCGGACTTCTTGGTGTGTTTGATGGCCTCAATGGTCTGGGGCATGATGGAATCGTCTCCTGCAACCACCAAAATCACGATATCGGTGATCATGGCGCCTCTTTCTCTCATTTTCAAAAAAGCAGCATGTCCTGGGGTGTCCAAAAAGGTGATTTTCTTCTTGGAAATCGGAGTAATGACAGAAAAGGCACCAATATGTTGAGTAATTCCTCCAAATTCTTTGTCCACGATACTGGACTTCCGAAGGTGGTCCAAGATGGTGGTTTTTCCGTGGTCAACATGGCCCATGATGGTCACAATCGGGGGTCTTTCCTTGAGCAATTCGGGCTTTTCTGGAGCAGGAAACACGTCCTCGTCGTAGTTTTCGGAAATCTTCACTTCGAAGTTGAACTCGTCCGCAATCAACGTGGCATTCTCCTTATCCAAGATGTAGTTGTGGCGGACGTCGTCGAAGCCAAACACCTCGAGTTTCTTCAACAACTCGGAAAGGGGCACGTTCATGATGGTGGCCAAGTTGGACACAGTAATGAAAGGAGGCAAGTTAATCTTAACAGGAGGAGCAATGGACTTCTTCTTATTGGCCTGTTTGCGCTTTTCGGGTGAATTGGGCGCTTTGGCGCCACCAGGCGTTTGCTTGGCCTGTTTTTCTCTCAAGGTCTTTCGTATCTCTTCGTATCTGGCTGTAGGATCTGCTTGTTTTGACGGTTTCACGGGCGTTTTTGCATCTGTTTTGGGTGCAGAATACTTTTGGGCGAACCTGTTTACCTTTGAATGCTTTGGTTTGTTGGAATCTGTGCTTTTTGGCTGGGAAATTGGTGTTTTGGGTCTGGCTGAAGTAGTCTCAGAACTAGATGAAGAAGGGCTCTTTGGAACCGCCACATTCTTTCCAAACCTGGAGATACCTCCACCAACCCGAGGAAGGTTCTTGAGGAAGTCGGAATAGTGACGTTTCTGGACATCCACACCAACACGGCTCACTATTGTTCGTGTTGTGTTGGAAATCATGATGAAGATAGTGAAGATTTGAACTTCGATTTTACTAGTGCGAGTAGGAAGAGAAGAGAAGAATGAGATGGATACTATGCAGAGGTATGCAGAGGAATGCAGAGGGGGTTTGAACAATGAAGTCTTGAAGTGATGAACTTTAATTACCACAGAACAATTGTAATATATATGTATAAGTTCATTCATTTAATGCAATATAGAGATACGTATATATATATATAACTGGATAGTGGTTAGATATTTCAATTATTTGTGAAGCAACGCTGGACACTTCGTATTTGGCGATATTGTACCATTTTATTCATCATGGGTAGATTTCCGATATTCTTATGAATCTTATTGTCTCAATTCCTATTATTTGTCTCTACATCTTCGCTTCTTGGCTTGTAGTTACTATTATTGTATATGTATTCTTCTACCTCTATTCATAGATACTAGATCCACTCTATGCAAATTTATCTTCTTTTCTCCACATGTATGCTCCAGCTAATCGTTATATAGGGAATGCTGTAGCTGGGTGTATGCTATATTCAAGAGTACGCAAAGTCCCCGTTGGACGTGACATATCCCAGAGACCTTCTTTCGTGCAAAAGCTTAGCCAAATTGTCAATGTCCTTGAAATTGCGATCGTCACAAGCAAAGTTCCGATGTCTATTGGACTTGATATGGTCTTCAAAGTGATCATACTTGACTCTGCAATTCTCACAGTAGCCAGGAGTCATCTCCTTTTCTTCTTTGGGTCTTTCGTTGTGCGAGTTGTGCGATTCTTGCTTCTTTCTCTTGATAAAAATTCTTCTGTTCAAGTTATTGAGGTTTCTGGATGGGACCTGGGACACCATGGGTCCGAGCCCATTGCCCTTGGCTGCACTGCTATTAAGCGAGGTATCCATTGAAACACTCATGGCATTGGATGCGCCATTGAAACCAGAAGCAATGACATCATGGAATTTGGAATTGGATGCTGATTGTACGCATGACGAGTTTCTACTCAATGCTGGAAGTGGATGCTTGAAGCTGTATCTCAATGGCTTGGTTTCGTCTGCTTCCTCGTCTGCTTCTTCGTTTAGTTCTTCATTGGCTTGCTGGTCAACTCCCTCTTGCAAAAGTTCGAGTCGAGCGTCAGCCTCGGCATTCCTTGAGCCAACCAGTATAGTTTCTTGAGATTCCTCTTCCACTACCTGGTTATCTTGATCAAGCACGTTAGGACCTTCATTGTTGTCCAAATGCGCTATTTTTTTGGAACCACTAGAGTTCTGAAGAATGGTAATATCATCTTCGCCGATTTTGTCTGTGCTGGTGCTGGTTCCACTGAAGCGGGGTGCGTTCATGCTGAATCCGTGCTTGATATGGCTGATTATTTCGTAGGTAGCTTTCTTGAGCAAGTTTCTGTATTCTTTTGTCACTTCAAACTTCTGTAATCTTCTCAACTTCTTTCTCTCCGAATTGCTGTTTTCGATGTTCTCGAAGATGAAGGGACATTTTCCGTCCAAGGTCAAGCTCATCACGGGATAGCTATCATCCTGCCATTCCCTGATGGCGATGGGTCTGACCTTCTGCAGCAAGTCATACACATATATGTAATTCTTCTCCAAGTAATGCAAGTCGTCACGTTTGGCGTTGGGGTCACGGTCGTTGGTGCCGTAGATCTTTTCCTCCTTCAAGAGATTGTAGAGGTTGTCTTTGTTTTTGGACTTGGAGTCGTTCAATGCATGGAAGGCGGCCGCACTGTTGGCGGCCAGGGAAATGGAGTTCTCGTCGGTAACGCTCATGTTGACCCCGAGGTTCTTGAGGAAGCGGAACACCTTGTCGTAGTCCCACACCTTGATCTTGAGGCTGGACACGTTGGAGAAGATGTCGTTGGATGGATATGCTTTGGCGGGATGGTAGGCGCGACGCGACACGATGATGGTGACGTCGTTGTCGTAGAACGAGGTGATTTCACACCCCACCTGCTTGAGGTAGCGCGAGGCCTTCTTGTACTCCAGGAGCTGGATGGGGTTGTAGTCGGTGACACCCTCGAAGTACACGGTGGACTCCTTCATGATCTTGCGCCACGACTGTTGCCAATTGTGCAATTCCTCGCCGGCAAGCCGGCCGGTGGCCTTGGCCTGGGCCGGCTCGGGCTTGGATGCCTTGGACTGGTGGACTCGAGGTGCTGCAGCGACACGCAGGCCGTAGTGCAACGAGGACACGATGGGCTTGGAAGCGGCCGTGGCCAAGTTGACCTTGGCGGCGGCGGCCGACGTCACGTCATGGGCATGGAGGAGCTCTGGCGGCTCGCCCAAATGCACCAGGAGCGACTTGCCGCTGTTGAGCTTGGACTTCTTGAGCACAGGCGACGGGATGTTGCCGCTGGTCTCCTGCAATGGGAGCCTGGGTTGGCCCATGTGCAAGCGTTTTTTGATGTTGTTGATGTTGGCGACGGTCTTGGACTCCATTGTGGCGACTGTGGGAGCAGTATGGAGGGAATTGGCGCTGTTTTGGCGCTGGCGGCAGGTGGTTCTCTTTGGTAGGGGAAGAGAAAGGAAGAGCGCCAGAAAGGGACTCCGGGGTGCTGGAAACGGCGGGTTTTCGCGACAGACACACTCACACACGCGTCCTGATGCTGGGGGTGGCGATGGTGGGCGATTAGAGGGACAGGGGGGCCAGAGGAGCCGTGGTGGAGTGGAGGGAGGTTGTTGTTTTTGCAGGTAAAAATTGACAATAACGCGTTTAGGTGAGACAGAGTAGTGCGAAAAGAGAGAAGATGGAGACAATAGAGTGCAACAAGGAGGGGGAATGGAGAGTATAGAAACGGTGGATATGGAGAAGATGGAGAAGGTATTAGATGGTTATAGTGTGGATCCAGTGTTGTGGTTTAGTGTGGATCTAGTGTTATAGTTTAGTGTGGTTGTGTGTGGATAGAAGGCTTACAAGGTTAGTGAAATAGATGTGAAATAGTGACAGTAGAATTAGTGAGAATAGAAATAGTGAGAGTAGAATTAGTGAGAATAGCGAAAGAAAAGTGAAGTAGAATTAGTGAGAATAAGTGAAAGAAAAGTAAGAGTTAATGTCATTGTGAAATAACGAGGATACTTGTCAGACACGGACGTAGAGGTCGTAACCAGACACTAAGCAGAGCTTTCTTGGATACTGACGAAGCAGTGGGTTGTTGGCTTATATTGGCTCTACAGTAACGTGAGACTTCTTGTTGTAGGCTTCAGTGAGGCTCAATAGTGGGGATCAATAGCAGGGCTTGTGGTAGTATTAAGGTAGGCATAATAGTAAGGCATTAGTCAGGCATTATGGCAACTAACGCACAACTCAGGCATTATGGTAGCATAATAGGGCTCTAAAACAAGGCTTACTTATGAGAGCCAGTAGGAATTGGGCAAATGGCAAGGTTGTATGAAGGTGGAACATGTAGTAAGGGCAATAAGGTAAAGGCAATAGTCTAGAATAAGTGCATATTCCTCTACAGAATTTATTCAGCTACAAATAATAGGGCTTCTGGTTAAGGAACCATGGTCTAATGGGCTACACACCTTATGTTTCATGGGACCTAACTGCCTAAGGATCATAAAACTAAAAGGACTGGATGAATCACTAAGATGCATCATGATCACTGAGATCCATCGAGAAAATCATTAATGAATCATTCTAGCAAACAGTCAATGTGTCCACTTCTAGACTAACGTGTACTTCTAGACTAACATGCATTCTAGACTAACGTGCACGTCTAGTTATGTCTAGTCACATGCAGTATAGTTCACCTCTTGTCCATAATTGGCAAAAAGAAAGGAAAATAGGTATTGATGGGAATTGCTGGTGTGATGATACCCGCGAGATTCGAACTCGCGCCTCCGGAGAGACCAGGACCTTACCCTGGCGCCTTAGACCAACTCGGCCAGAGTACCCAATTCCTGTTAAAGTGGGAATTTGAACTGTACATGCCATGCAGATTGAGAAGTGTGGAGATAGAAGTGGAGATAGAAGGAAGTGAAGTGGAAAGTAGAGACACGAAAGGTAGACATGGAAAGCCATGCACTATGAATGCGAATGCACATCGAGGAAATCAACACTTTAGTGAAATCAGGTGGATGGTAGTGTGGTGGACAACAGTCGATACATGCTCCAATACTCACATACTCACATACTCATATACTCATATACTCACAGATCTGTACGTTGCTACCGATATTATATAGTCTCTCTTGCCTCCTTCGCTTCATGTTAATAATTTTATTATCAACATTTGCAATATTCTCAAAATTTCAAACTCCACTCAACTTGTTGAGCAATCAATGCACATGCATGAAAACAGCAGTAGTGTTATTATTGGTATTCCAGAGCATTTCAGATCCCGGTTCTGATCAGTTTCCACTCACTGATGCTGTTCTGCTTCCAGCTGATCTCGTCCTTCCTGCCTTCCCGAGTTGCTTCCCCTATCCGGAACCCGTGGAAAAGGCGGTAGGCGCACGTCCTGCCTGATCCACTACTGACCCTCCATCTACAGGCTTCCTTATTCCCTACATCTCTTCTTCTCATCACGGCCTCCATCAGCCACCCTCCCCACCTCCATCCCCACCTCCCTTCTTCCAACCCCCACTTTTCGCCGTTGGCTTGTGATCGTCCTACCCCATCTGTCCTGCACCCAGAACAGCACTTAACAGGCACAAGGCCCTCCAAAAACCCCCCACAACGTCCTCCAGCTCCGTTTCTTTCGCTATGGTCCGCTTCTCTGCATTGATACTGGTGATATCCGCCCTTGTTTGGGCCGTGGTCGCCCTTCCAGAACCCACAGTCTACGACTTCTCTCTTCCAATGAGTCAGTTCACAGTGAAATTTCCACACACTACCTTTTCACTCGATGAAGAAGGACACCACTACGTGGTCCACCGCCACCACCGCCTTGCAGTAGACAAACACTCGCTTCTCTACAAGGACTTGGACGCGTGGTACGACAAGAACGAGCTTTTGGCCGACGGCTGGACCCGGTAAGCCCGAACTCGTGCAATCTGCGACCACAGGAAATGTCTTAGAAACGTCACAGATAATGTCACAGAAATCCACAGAAAACGTCACAGAAAACCCGCTGTCGCAGCCAGGGCGCCGCAATCGGCGCCCTTCGGCTTGCAATACACGTGCAGCCCGTATCGTCCGTCTCAGGCGACTGTAGAGAGCATAACGCCGGGATCAGGCCACCGGTCACGTGACCCGGACCGAAGGAGATGAAATCTGGGGCATATAAAGCCAACCCCAGCTTCCTCCCTCCTCTCTGCCAATTGCCATGTTGCGTGTCTTCCGTCGACTCAATTCCTCCCTTGCCTTGGGCAGGGTCAGCAAGGACTACATTTCCGTCGTGATAAACAACGACCACACCCTCGAATTCAGCACTCTTTTCCTCCGGGACTCGTGCAAAGCTCCACAATCGGTGGACCCCAGCTCTCAACAGAAGCTTTTCACCACGGCTGAGGTGGCCAAGGGCCTCTCCATCAATGCCCCTCCACGCATCGTGACCAATTCCCGCAACGAGCCTGCGCTTCAGGTGGAATGGAACCTGAATGGAAAGATTCACACCTCTGAATATCCACACTCTTTCCTCGAACTGTACTCCGATCCCACCAGTCGTCGTAGAGATAAGTTCTTCGAGTCGTCCCGCGTGCTCTGGAATAACGAGGTCATTTCCAACAACAACGAGGCGCTCCAGGTGGAATACGCCGACTACATTGATGGGCAAAATGGCTTCTACTCCACTGTCAGCAGATTGAACGATTTCGGCATTGCGTTCGTCAACAAGGTGCCCAATGCCGAGTTGGCCGAGATGTCCGAGCAAAACAGCCAGCAATGGCCGGTGGCGGCCATTGCCAACAAGTTTGGCTACATCAAGAAGACGTTCTACGGCACTTTGTTCGACGTGAAAAATGTGCCCAATGCCACCAACATCGCCTACACAAACTCGTTCTTGCCTTTGCACATGGACTTGCTCTACTACGAGTCGCCTCCAGGCTTGCAGCTCCTCCATGCCATCAACAATTCCACAGAAGGAGGAGAGAACATTTTCTGTGACAGTTTTCTAGCAGCTACCCATGTACGGGAAAAGGACCCCCAGGCATACCATGCCTTGACCGAGGTGCCCATCACGTTCCAGTACGACAACGCCAACGAGTACTATTATTTCCAGAGACCGTTAATTGTGGAAAAAGAGGGAGTTATTGATCCCAAGTCCAGCTACCCATATATCAGAGAGGTCAACTACTCTCCTCCATTCCAAGGCCCTTTCGAGTTGGGAATCACCAGAAACAACACCTCCACCTCGTCCAAATCCGTCAATGTCTTGACCAGCTCTGCTGGAGAGAACTCAGCCCATTACTTGTACAAGGACTTCATCAGAGGATTACAACTTTTCGAAGACTTCATCAACGACCCAGCAAACCAGATGAAATTGAAATTGCCCGAAGGAACCTGCGTGATATTCGACAACAGAAGAGTGTTGCACTCGCGTATGAATTTTAGCGATTCAAATGGTGGAAGCAGATGGTTAATGGGATGCTATGTGGACGGTGACAGTTTCCGTTCCAAGTTGAGACTTGCCAAAAGAAGCGGAACTGTTTGAAGAATGAAGCATGAGATTAAATGGCGATAATTGAGAATTACAATGGAATAATGAAGTCATGGTGAAATGGTGATTTCATGGTTCGATGATGAAATCCATGGTTATTAAATGAAGATTGGTGAAAAGCACATGAAAGTTATGATTACTCATAGATCCTTTCAGATATCGTGGGCATTTATTCAAAGATGTTCTTATTTTGAACTTAATGACAATATCAAATATCGTGGTATTTTTTCAAAGATGTTCTTATTTTGAACTCAACGACAATATCAAATATCCCCAGTTATAAATTCACAAGATGTTCTTTTGAACACATTGATTTCATCGTATCACTGAAAGTTATTGCATTAATTTCATATCCCCAGATATTCCCAAAGATGTTCTTATCTTGATCGCATTGATATCCAGCTATTTATTCTGTTCATGTTATATTTATTATAGTTATTTTAGGATGAAATTATACAGTCACGAATGTACATAGAATACAGGAAAGAATTGTACTAATAACCATAGCCGTCATAGTTGGATTGTGGACGCTGGGCAGGTCTGGATCTGGAGTTCGACACATACGACTTGAATGTTTGCTTGAATCCGTTACATAAACGGAGCATGTTGGGGTAAGAGAAACCCTTCAAAGTGTAACCGTCCACCTCGGTACGGACGTGCCATGTGCTGATTGGAGTGTTCACGTTGACCTTGAACAACAATAAGAAGCTACCTGGCATCTTATGGTCGAAACAGAACACGTAAGCACTGTTCTTGGGATTGGCCTTGGTATACGACTCAAGCCACTCATTAACCTCAGACAAGGTTCCTTCCCTGAATTTGGGATGACGTATCATCTCGTCCACCTTCTTTGCAATGGACTGGATGTGCTGGAAGATCAACTGGTCCAAATCAGCGTATTTCTTGTGGTCCACAATGTACTCTTTGACTGCTCCACTGGTGTTTTCTTCCACCAAAAGGTGCTGGAACAAGTTGTTGGCTACCTTCCACGTGATGGTCAAGAATCTTGGACCCTTGGAAGAGGGACGAATCACACAGTCACCCACAGATTGCGGTGCCAAAAACTCTTCGGCTTGTTTGAAGTTGAAGTTATGGTACAATGGATGCTGGATGTTTCTGGTCTTCGCAAGCTTGGCTCTTTCTTTGGCAGCTTCCTTCTTCAAATCGGCATCTTCTGCATCGAAGTCCCACTTACCCTGCTCTTTGGCGATGTTAGGAATGTTAGCACGCTGAAGGTCCTCTTCCAACAAACTGAAATTGGCACCAAAAGAGTCGTAGAAAATCTCCAAAACAACGGCCTGCACAACCTGGCCTTGGTCAAGATTCATGTCAGAAGGAATGTTTTGTTCCTCAGCACTGCCCTGGATCAAAGAAGAAGTAGCCAACTTGGCAAACTTCACTCTGGCATTGGGATCTCTGTAGTTCTTGCCCACCTTGGTGACGGTAACAGGAACAATGGTGTTTCTGGTCAAGGTCTCTGGGGTTTCACCAGTCAACATCTGGAACACTTCTGCGTTGTCCAAAATGTGATAGGATCTTCTCAATTCCTCGAAGTTGTTGACAAGTTCCTCCTTGATGATTTGCAAGGTGGCATACTTCTTCTTGCCGAACTTGGACTCCAACTCTCTACCGTAAGCAATGAGGTTCAATTCGTCCACCTTATTGACACCTTCCTGCATCAATTGGTAGATAATTCCACCTTGTTCCTCCACGTGGGCCATGTCCTCTTCATCCAAGTCAAGGGCATCAGCAGCCATTTTTCTTGCCAAATCATAATCTTCCGGATGTATTCTGGTGGCATCCAACAATTCCACAGACGAGTCTCTAATAGAAGAACCCTCCTCGAATGGAATGTTCAAGAAAGAAGAACAATTGATGAAAATATTGGCGGTCGAAAGTTCGTTTTCAATCAAATCACTTCTGTTGGCAAGATTGGATCCAAGCTTGGAAATGATATTTCTGATTAAACCAGAGGCCTTTCTTGGACCCAAACCAGAGATATAGGGTAACATTTGTGCAACGTATGGATCACGGACAGCTTCGTTGATTTCAATACCAACCATGTTGACAATATCCACAAAGACCGACTCGAGAGCTTCCTTCACAAGATCAGAGGGAATGAGCTTTTGGTGCTCGTAGAAACTCAATGACAAAATGTCGTCGTTCAAGGAGACGTATTCCAAGAGTGGGTTTTGAACGTATCTGGCTAAGCCGATAGCATACTTGGCCAACGTAGATTTATCAGCGAATTCAATGTTAGCTCTTTCTGAGTTTTGATATAATCTGGACGTTTCATCCTGTCCCCAAATCACACTGATCAATGGAGCATTGCTGGCACTGGGCAAATCATCCACATTTGCGGTGATGGAATTGTTCTCGACAAATCTTTTCACTGCATCGAACAATCTCTTCGAGTTAGCATTGTAACCACCCACGACAATAACGTCTGGCTTGGTATAGTCCAAACTCTTGTCGAAGAACTCCTTCAATTGACCAGAGAATTTTTCTTCACCTTCACGGTCTCTGGCAGGGTTGCTCTCTGACTTGAAAAACTCGTCAATCTTGCCTGATTCTTTCAAGAAAGCACCAACAACAGCACTGTCAAAGTCACCCTTACCAAATGTCAAGGCAAGAACGTTGGGTTTGGTTCCTTTGTCAAAACCAAATGGAGTGAAAGGAGCCTGATCCAATTTGTTCAAGAATCTCCTACGAACCTCACTGGCAATTAATCTCTCACATTCACGACGCAAGTCTTCCTTGGTGTTTAAGGAAATCATGTTGGACAATTTCTTGAAAGCCATGTTCAACACCAACTCTCTTTCCTTGTTCCATTTGTCTGAGATTTCGGAGGTACCGTCAGACTTCAAACAGTTGAAAATGCATTGGAACCAGTTTGCGTAATCTTTGGTTTCCACTTTGATGACAGCCAAACCAGCAGCTTCAGCTTCCAACATACGAAGCAAAACATCCGGCTTTTTCACCAAATCAGCTGGCGAAAGATTTATGGCATATTTGATGTCAGCATAAGGACTGTGGTTGTGGATAGTGGCTCTTCCCTTATCGGTGATGGTCACACTAATAGAAGCGTACGCTTTGAAAGTAGATCTGACTTCGTGTCTGATTTTTGGGTTGTGGAAAATCTCCTCAGAGTATGTTCTTCTGACGGCATCACGAGCACTCTTTTCCTCTTTGAAAATGATTTCGTCATCTTCACACAACTTTTCGATCAAATCTTCAGGAGATTCCAAAGTGTCATCAGTGGCATGAATTCTGTAAGGGACTTCGAAACGTTTTGAAGATTGGTCTTGAACATTTTCACCGAATTCTTTAGCAGAAATACCAAATGCCTTGACCGCATCGTACAAGATGTTACTCTTAATTCTTTCGAACAAGGCATACTTGGAGTGTTTCTTTCCGAATTTGGCCAAGTCAAGTCCTTCAATGTTCTCGGAATTTTCTTCAGTGTTGCTGGTTTGCTTTTTGGCCAAGTCTCTGATTTCTGACGAGTAGGTGAATTGAATGTAGTCGTGCAAATCTTGAACACCAACCATAGTGTCCAAGGTCTTGATGTCCTTGACCAAATCGTCATCCAAGTTCAATAATTCGATCAATTTTTCGGTATTCAATCTCTTTTCGTACAAGGAGTGGTATTCAACGTCAAGTTGGACAATCCGCCACAAGTCATCTTCGTAGAGCAACTTGTGAACGTCATTTTCGATAGTACCGTCCTCGCTTTTGATTTCTTGGGAGAAGAGAAGGAAGTCACGACGATGGGTCCAAATGAATGGCACTTCGTATGCGTCCTTTGAGATGAATTCCACCACTTTTCCCACGGCTTCTCTGAAAGGAGCTTCCAAGAAACCAGTGAAGACGCCCACTTTTTCTTCGAACAAAATGTTGGCAACCCAGGTCTTTTCGTTTTCAAGTTCTTCACCCTCCAAGTCGATGTAGTTCAAGTTGGCCCTGTACTTCTGGTATCTTTCTGGGATGTCGATGATACGGATCAAGTTATCTTCTTCCGTCAACATCCGCTCCTTTAATTCGGCGTGCTCGAACACCTCATCCAACGAGGTGGGCTCCAAGGACTCGCCGTTACCTTCGTCCTCGATTTCCTGGGCCTCCAAGGCCCATTCGTATTCCTGGCCACTGCCAAACACCTCGAACAACTGCTGTAAACTTTCTCTGTCGACATTGGACAATTTGGAGGTGTCCAACCGGGGGCCCTTCTTCTTGGCCTGTTTTCTCAGTTCGATCTTCTCTCTTCTTCTGTCCTCGTCGTCGTCGGAGAACTCGTCTTCCTCGATGAAATCCTCGAACTCATCCAAGATATTGCGTTCTCCGTCGTTCTGGACGTCGGCCTCGTCGACCTCCTCGTCCTCTTCTTGTCTCTCCTCGTCGTCCGAGAACATGTCATTGAGACGGTGGTCCCTGGGTGCACTTCTGCCACCCGAGGGCTGGTCGTCCTCGTCCTCGTCTATCTTGGCTCTCTTGAGTCTTTTGAACTTGCCACTGCCACTGGAACGCGAAGGTTTAGCGCCGGAGTTCTCAAGTAACAACTCCAAGTCGTCCTCATCCAAGGCATCGTCTTCGGCCTGGGACACCCGTTCTCTTTCTCTCCGTCTCTTCTTCTTCTTTCTTTTCTTGATGGTGTCGTTGTCCTCGTCATCGTCGTCATCCACAATGAATCCTTCACGGACTTTCTGCATGGCTTCCTCGTCATCGTCGTCGTCGTCCTCTTCGGAGGAGTCCATCACATTGTCTCCATCCTCGTCGGAGCTGTTGTTGGAAACGTCGTCACGGATTTCCCGTTCTTCCTCGTCACGGGCCATGGTCAGATTGAGTGGAATTCGTCAAACTAACAGCCAGGGTTGTTGTTGACGGCCTTGAAGAAGTGTACAAGAGAAGTGACTGTTTTGTATAAGTCGAAAAATTCTCGGAATCCGGGTAACTGCCTATGTGGAGAGAATTAGATGGGGAGTGTAGGGGAGGAAGACGGGGGTTTATGGGGATAAAAATGGGTCTAGTGGATAGAGGAGATGTTAAAGAGAGGGATTACCAAGTTTGGCGCCTTTTGGACTACCCCAAGTGCAGAAAGCGTGGGGGTCTACTATGAAAGTGAAAAGTGAAATATAGTGAGAGTGAAATATAGTGAGAGTGAAAAATAAGGTGCGAAAGTAGGCAGTGATGTCTGGTGGATGGGGATTGCTGAAGGAAAGCACCATCTTTTTGGTACTTTAAGAGTGGTAGAGACATTGGAAGGCTTCTTTGGGTGTGTGTGTAAAATTTGGGCAATTTTGGGCATTCATTGCGTGAGTTTGATTATTTATTAGAGTGGATTTTATGAGTTGATTCCGTTTTTCGCAACCACTACGGACTATAGAGTAGATTTGGAGTGAAAAGTAGACTAGGATGGATGAATGATGGCCATTCTAGCACAAGCAGAGAGAAAAGAGCCTTTTGGGTACAAATGTGCATTTTAATTGCTTCAATCGAGCTACAGAGTGAACTTCAAGATAATTCTATAGTACAGTGATTCAGGAAAAGGAAATATACATGTTTAGAACGGAGATTTGTTTCTATGAAATTATCGTCCAATAGGATACCTGTATGCTGGATTCAATCCAAATTAAAGAGGAGCTTCAATAGAATATGTGTTTTCTGGATGCTTGGATCACCAGCCTGTTGTCCAAAAATGATAATCAGGATATTATAGCGAGCTAATGCTGGTATTCCAGGAAATAGACATAATTAACACCAGTCAGAATGATTAGGGGTCAATAAAGAGGGCCGTAGGTGTCAAAATGAGCATATTGAAGCATTTCATCAACAAATTAACAAAGTATTTCCTAATAGAAATGAACAGACGAATACTCGGTTCAGCAATTGTATTTATCATTGGCTGAAATCAGTAATGAGGTGAACTAATATCAGTTCTGATCCCACCACTTAAGACCAAACTGTAACTTCAAATTTCGTCCACTCTGTACACCTTATTGTAACTTGACCTTTCGTCAACCTCTTTTCACACCTTAATATCGCTATCTTGACCGTTTTTCCAAATTACTAGTTCGTATCGTGTCATATCGTACCTTCTTCCAAATTACTAGTTCAGTCGTGTCATATTGTACCTTCTTCCTCTCTTTACTTGTCCTTGTATTCGCGGTCCAACTTCATGTTAAACTGGCGGTTCTTCTCGTTGATATAACTTGATGCGTCGTCGTCGTTCCGACGTTTGCGTTTCCTACGGTCCTCGTTAGTCTGGTGGATGTCCTTAGCCAACTTGTCCACCAACTCCGGCTCTGGCCTGCTGGAAAAGTCAACTCCTATGTCTGCTTTGTCTGTGACGCGTCCAATGTCTTTTATGTCGCTGTTTTCTTTTGTATTTGTCTTGGGTTCCTTGTTACTTGTGGACAAGTCCATCTCACCTACTGCCTTGTTATAGGTCTGGTGGGCCAAGTGGTTGAAGTTCTGGTACTCGCCCTGCAGCTTGGCCTTGCTTGCCAGCTTTTTGGCCTCCCATTTCTCGCAATCTGCTAGCGTATATGCCATATTCCTCTCCCTGGCCGATTTTTCACCCGATTTTTCACTTGCCTCTTCGCCAGACTCAGACTCATCTTTACCGTCTTTGGAGCCACGAACCCGCTGTTTTCGACTCTCCTCAAAGAGCTGTTGTTTATTGAGCTTCGCCACGTCCTTCCGCTTCTCCCGAAGTGCCTTGAGCTTAGCTAGGCGGGGTCCTAGTGCCAGGTCCGAGGTGTCAGACATGATGTTCGATTTGGTTAAATGCGATGATGCGAAAACATCACGACTTTGACAGAAAGTAGAAACAGAGGTGGGGCAAAGTGTGGGGCAGGGCCGTTTGACAGGCATGACAGTGACACCTCGGCTCGGACTTCGGGCGACCCAGCCTCCGTGCCTAGATCTGGCCAGCCTGGAAGCCCGACGCCTCATCACCTGACAAGTTGGTGCCAGATCCCTGGGGTCATGGTCATGTACCCCACAAAATGGACCCACTGCGAGAATGGGCGTTTTGGACAGAAAGGAGGCCGAATTTTGGGTTAAAAAGTAGTGCATCGTATTCACAATGAGCTAAAGTATGGGGTATCTGAGTTTCGGGGCCCAAATCGCCCAATAGACTGTGTTTTTGCTCCCCCAAAGTCTCGGAGCACATCGGATGTTCTGGCTCCATACACGTATCTGAATTATATAAATACGGATATTATATAAATACGTATAATTATTTGCGTCAAATATCCAACTTCCAATTTATCCACACAACATGTCCAGAGAAAAACAGCTAGCAGATTGCATTTTCCACCTCCCCAAAGAAAAGCTCGACTCGCTTGAAGGCCACCCTCTCAAGCTCTTACATGCTATTGATGAATTTAATGAAAAGTACCCTTTACAAATTATGGGGGCAGAAAGAGCCCAGGTAATTTCCGACCGGCTTGCGTGCCAGTTCCACCAAAATCCTCCCAAAATCATGTTTGACCTTGGAGGCTACATCGGCTACACTGCCATTTACTTTAGTCAGTTTCTTTCGCCCGATTCTCGGGCTAGATATTACTGCTTTGAAAGAAACCCCGAATACGCCGAAATTGCTACCAAACTTATCAAATTGGCCGGTTTGAGCCACCGGATCGAAGTCATAGTAGGAGAGGCATGTCAGTCTCTCGAAAAGATCGAAAAGAAAATTACTGGCGGCCGTTATCTGACACCAGATGTCATTTTTCTCAACCACTCCAAGGACTTGTTCATTCCAGACTTGCGGGTTTTGGAGTCGTTAAATTTGATTTCTCCAGGCACAACCATCGTGGCCAACAACAGCTACATGGAAGGTATCCCCGAGTACGTGTGGTATGTCAGAGGGTCTCCCCAACAACGCAGAGAATATAACTTTGACGTGAACAACGTCAGTGGAAAATTCATGACAGGAAGATGGAACGTATTGTACGAGTCCGACACAGTGCAATTGGGCGAGAAACTGGGCATTGTGTTCACCAGTTGTGTGGACTACTTGACCGGATGAGAAGGATAATATTTAGAAAAATAGGTTTGACAGATAGCCCCAGGACAACCGTGCAGATTCATCATTCTTCTCATAATCAGAATTGTCCATTACAGCATTGGGGGCACAAACCATTCTTCACGGAAATGACCAGAAAGAAAATTCCGATGTAGTCATTTCTTTCAGGGCTTGGACGGAAATTACAGTAATTAATTGTAGTCACTTTATTCTAGTTTGGCCGGAATGACAAGGTATATGATATGACCGAAACGATGAAATAAATAGCATAAAAACACATGTAGCAATCGTATCTGAAAATTAGTTCAGAAAATGGATAGTGGGGCAATCGGAGAACCAAATAAACGTCTTTCTGCCAAGTTTGGATCTATTTCAGTCTTCTTCTACTTTAATACCCAATACATATTTTTCAACTGCAATCAAAACCCGAAAATCGAAAGATTTAGAAAAACGGTCATTTTTTGAAAGATTTCCCCACAACACTCTGTTACGCATGACGTAGCAACGAGTACCACTAACCAAGGCTCCAGTCCTAGGAATAAGCCGGGATAGTATTCTCTACATGGCGTTATTAATGTCGCACGATGTCGCAAAATGTCGCACCATCAACTAAGTTGATCTCACTTTAATATTAACAAGACAGCTGGCCATGACAGATCTAACACCTCTCTTCAAACAATGTGTGTCCATTGTTCAACAGGAGCTTTCCTTGCCCCAAGCTCCCAAGAAATCCAACCAGAACAAACCAAATCCGTACATTATCAAGGACACTTTCACCAAAGAAACAACTGAGTTCAGACATGAAATGGTCAAGCTTGACCAGCTCATTGACGAGATAAAGCCAAGTTACTTGTCGGTGGACGAGCCCTTCTCGGGAACTCAGGGATTGTTCAAAAACACCATGGAAAGCATCGATAATAGCTGCAATATCAAGTTGCAGAAGATGTTTGAGAAGTTGAAGTTTTTGCAGACGTACGAGACCAAGAGACAGGACTTGACACCTCGAAAGCAAGCAGGATGGCTAGATGGGTTGTTGGGAGATGACGAACCCACTCCACAGGAGCTTTTTATGACTACAGTGGGCACTCACAGAATGCAAGTATTGAGAGACTTGAACAACACGCTTAACTACGTCAGCAACAAGTTCGGAGCATTGCAAAAGAAGCGCAGGGAAAGACAGAGACAGATGAAGATGTTGAACTTCCAAAATATCGAAGAAGACGACCAGCTCGGCGTGTTTAATGCTGCGGAAACATTCGACACCGTACATGAAGAGGAGTTCATTCTGCAGTTGAGCCAACAACAGCTCCAGGAATTGGAGACAGAAAACCAGAGCATGTTGAAGGCCAAGGTGGACCAATTGGCTTCTGTCGAAAAGTTGCATACCTCGATGGTGGACATCATGAACCTCCAGACAGAATTGACTTTTCAGCTTGAATCCCAAGGTGACCAGATCAACAATTTGCTAGAGAACCATTCACTGGTTGAAATAGACGTTCAATTGGGCAACAAAACGTTGAACAAAGCTACGGTCAGAAACAAAAAGGGTGCCAACATGTTGGTGACTCTAGGAATTATCCTAGGCATATTGATCTTGCTTGTGGACTACATCTCTTTCTGAAGATCCGACCCAAGAGTGCATTTTCATTATTTCACTTCTTCCAGAGTACAGGCATAAATAGTTGCACCCGTTGTCCGGTGTGTGTGTAATATATTAATCTATGGCTAAAGTTAACTACTCCAGTATCAGATGTGCACTATTAAAGTCACGTATTGTATTAGCACCAATAGTATCAGATGTGTACAATATTTTAGTCACCTACTTTATTAGTACCAATAGTATCAGATGTGTGTAAAATATTAAGTCACCTTTATTAGCACCAATAGTATCAGACGTGTGTAAAATATTAAGTCACCTTCTTTATTAGCACCAATAGTATCAGATGTGCACTATTAAAGTCACCTTCTTTATTACACCAATAGTATCAGACGTGTACAATATAATCACCTATTGTATACCAATACTATCAGATATGTGCATTATATTAAAAGTCAACGACTGTACCAGCACCAATAGTAATACCTTCTCTTCTGATCACAACTCTTCCCAAGACCTTGTTATCTTCATACTTCGTCACAGGAAGCGCAGTTCCTTCGATTTCGACTTCCACTATGGCAGTTTGCTTGGAAACGAGGTGTAACAACTTCTTCTTCTTCTTGCCACTGGTGACCTCGATCAACTTGGTAAGTCTGGCAGGAGCTTGACAGTTGTTTCTGAACAAAACGAAAGGAGTACCGACCAAGAATGGCTTTGTCATGTTGAACAAGTGCAATGAGATGGTAAGTTTCTTGACGGATTTGGCTGGAGATCCAGCCTTGGACACCAAATCGCCGATTCGGAATGGTTCAACTGCATCATTATCCACCTGACTAGCCTTGAACGACATTTCGATCAATTCTCCTCTGACGGCAAAATCAACCGGCTTTCCTGCCGATTTGATACCATGGATTTGAAGCGAGACATCGCTAGGAAGTGCCACGATGGTTTCGCCTACCTGAATCACTCCAGAACTGACTTTTCCGCCCACCTTGATTTCACCCTTGTCTTTGAAAGTGTCTTGAACTGACAAGAAGAAGTTTTCACCCAATAATTGGGAAACGGAGTCGGCACTAATTTCATTCGAGAGCTTGACATTTTCCAAGTAGTCTCCCAACGTGGGGCCCTTGTACCACGAGAGGGCGTCGAGCCCAGGGTCTCGTTTTATCACGTTTTGGCCGGTCAACCCAGAAATGGGAATAAAACCCACCTGGTCAGGACTGAAGCCAACTTCGTCACTGGTCAAATACTCCTTCAATTGCGACTGGATCGAGTTGAACCGCATTTCATCCCAGTTCTCCTTGTCCATTTTGTTCACAGCAACACAGATCTTTTCAATGCCGAGGTTTTTGGCCAAGATCGTGTGCTCTTTGGTTTGTCCGTCCATGGCGAAACCCGATTCAAATTCACCAGTAATGGAATCGACCACCAACAAGGCGAAATCTGCTTGGGAAACACCTCCGATCATCTGAGGAACAAAGTCCTTATGGCCTGGTGCATCGATAGCCGTGAATCTGGTCTTGGAGGTCTCGAAGTCGGTGGCACAAATATTCACAGTAACTCCATGGGATCTTTCCTCTGCTGTCTGATCCATGATCCAGGCAAGGGCAAACGAGCCCTTCCCGGCCTTCTCGGCCTCTCTGACAAGCTTGTTGACGGTTTTAATGTCAACAATGCCAAAGTCGAGGAGCATTCTGCCCATAAGAGTCGACTTTCCTGCGTCCACGTGTCCGATGACCACAAACGACTTGTGGGGCTTGCTGTAGGTGGTGTTTGTGGAGAGTTCTTGTTTCAAGTCCAACTTCTTGGTGGGCTTGGTGGTTTTCACGGGTTTTTTGGCCTGTGTGTCAGATTCTCCAAGCTTGAGGTTGCCCAACTTGTCCTCAAAAGCGGCCTTTTGGGCATTGACGATCTTGTCGTCGGGCGAAGGTGTGCTGAAGGTTTGTGCTGCCTTTGCTATCTTTTCTGTGTTGAGTTCTATGTTAGTAAGTGGATGGAACAACTGGAGCTCGTGTCGCCTTCTCTTGGACCGGTTCTCTTCCAAGGAAAGGGACCTCTTCTTGTGTTCAAATGCAATGGTGGGGTGGTGCAAGAGCATGGAGTCGTCGAAGACGACGTTGTTCTCGATGTCGTCCTTCGAGGAATCCTCCATTTCGACGTCCTGGGGTGCTGTTGTAGGTTCTGACGCCTGGTTGAGTTGAGTGTCTGTCACTGGTTTGGGGACTGGCGACGTCGTGGTTCTGCTTATAACTTCACCAGCACTTCGTTTTACCGCCAAACCAGCCAACTTGGACACTGGAGGCCTCGATTCAGGCCCAGAACCTGAGCTGGCGTTGGAACTGGCACTTGGACTGTCAGAACGGAGTCTATCGAGAATCGCCACCGATCGGGACGTTTTAGAAGGATTTGACAACGCTGCATTACTCGAGACCACCTTGGAATCCAGTTCTATAGGGTTATTGGACTCCTGGGGCGCTGTAACACCCAGAGATGCCAGTCTTTCAGCTCGTGCCTTGGCCAAAGCAGACAACTTGTTTCCTCCGCCAACAGGGGCTCCAGAGGCCCTTTGGGCCCGCAATTTGGCTAGTTGTGATAGTTTCGACGCCGGCTTCTGCAGAACATCACTAGATTCGGACATATTGGCTCAATTTGCCTCCAATTGCCGGGGTTTTGAAAGAAGAGTCACACAGATGCTCCGAAAAATATACTTACTTTTTTTGAACCTGGACTTGATTTCGTCCACAGCAGGCCCGAGTTCGTAGTAGTTGTAGTAGAGAGCCTCCTTCAAATCCAAGTCGGGCACCAGGTCGTTGTAGTCTTTGAGCAGGGCACGAAGTTTGGGAAGCAATTGGTGAAGTTTGTCGTACTCTTCATTGGAAAGAGAGTCCTCGTTGAACTCGTCTGCTCCAGAAGAGTAGTCCAAATCGTCGTCGTCGTAGTCCATTGCGAAAAGTACGTGGTTCAGGCTGTTTTCAGACGGGGATGCGACTGGAATTGCACGAAAGAAGGAAGAAAGAAGCTGGGGGTGGTGCTGTAGAGGAAGAAATGGGTAGAAATGGAGAGTTTAAGATGAGAAAATAGAGCGAGAGTGAGAGTGAGAGAAGTGGAAGTAGGGGAAATGAGGTTATATACGGGCTAGAAAGAAACGGATAAAGGGTAGAATTGGATAGATAGAGGAGGAGAGGTATACTAGGGCGTTATTTCGAGTTCAAATGGTACAGGAACGGTATTTTGGTGTAGGTGAACATTCATGGTGAGCAAGTAATGAAAAGTAGTGAGAAGTAGAAGTAGCAAGAGACAGAACCAGGAAAAGGGACGAATTGAAGGATGGGTAAGCACAGAGGGGTTATAGTGAAGTATTGGTTATTATTATTATTATCGTCATCTTACACCTAGTGTGGTGTCAGATACGAATTCTATTAAATTGAGTAGTGGAAAATTGCTCCATATCTAAAGACTGATGGCTATGTTGAGAGCAATTTCACTGAAATATTGGCATATACGAGTAATGGTCCGCAATTTGGTAGAATGAATCAGAAGAGCACGGTATACTAAAGTGACTCGATAGGTATAATTCGACATTAATTATATCAAATCCATACTTCAATACTCTAGAAAATGTGCTCAAATTGACACTTACGAACTAGAAATATAATTAGAGGCTCAATAGACCCAACATCTTTCAATTGATAGAATCCACTCCTATAGATAAATTTCAATGACCAGTCCCAGGAATAGCCACTACGTTGCCATCAATTGAATTATTCTAGATTCTCGTATCGAGGCAAATCATGGGCCTATGGCTATGCTATTTTTAAACCATGTTAGAGACAAAGAATGAAGAAATTATGCAGGGACAAAGAATAGGTGTCATCTCCACAGTAGGTAGTCTCAGCCCGCCTCTAATTACCACCACCACACAATTATCGATATTTGGAAATGGAGTCATTTACTGAGCTCTTCTACAACGAAATGAAGTCATTTACTAAACTATTGCTGCAATGAAATAATCCATTGACTCATCATTCTCTACAATTAAGAAGCAAAGCTTTTAGTGTACCTTGTGTTGGAAGAGTCACGATATGAGAGTGCAGGTATTTTTTAGGGTATCTAGATTTATTCCCCTCTGCATTAAATGCAAAACAACTGTATAGTACTCAATGGACATGAATATGCTTCAGAACGAAGATAAACGAGTTTATGCTATTTGCATAAGGTATCATCGAATTGTAGAACATTGCAATGTTCAACATCCTTAACCTGCCATTGCTACTAGACTTGTAGTGAACTGCAATTGAATCTATTCTATCCTCATTTTTCTACATTTTTCAAAACCAAACCTTTATTCCCATATATATATCTATCCGTGTTTACAAAAAATTAGAACATGCTCTTGGCATGCACTGGTATCCTAGGATTGCCAGTCTCCTGGTAGTATAACAGCGAAAGCAACAGCAATTGCTGGGGGTTCAAATGGCGAGGGCTTCTGAGATGAGAACGGGCCGATTTGAGGTACGACGCCCTTCTTTGGGCTCCTTCGGCCGCAGACCGTGTTATGAAAGCATCCAAGACTTCGTCTGTGGTCAATTGACCACGTAGGATCTTTCTACGAAGCGTTTCGACCAGCGACGTGGTGATGTTGAAATGCTTCTCACTAAGAATGTCAAAGTCTTCCATATTGGTAAATGCAGTGAAAATAGATTAAGAGTAATGTAATTGTATAGTACAGCTGGAAACGTCTAATTGAGTGTGCTGAATTGGATCTACCTTTATATAACTGCAATCGGTGAGTATTCTCTCCTTATATATTGCACCCACTCTTGGTGCAATCTTGATCGAGGCAGTGCTCTTGATAAATACGACCAAATTTGTAAGCGCCAGTTTGCAAGCCCAAGATACGGGGTCAACTCAGGGACAATAACCGGTCAGTCGCAGCCTGTCGGATCGGTCAAAGCCTTGTAAACTCCGTGTTTTGCCACCCAGTTGGGCCCATCTGTCATGTGATGCCCCAACTGGGACTACAATTGCCATGGTGGATCTGTATAGGGGTAACGTGGCCTTATTTGTGGAAGCCCAAAGAAGGGAAAGTATACGAAGGATGTTGGGGGTCCGATTGGGCCTCGTGTATTAATGTCCTACTGTGCAGATAGGGAAGTTGGGTCCTTCTACTTAGGACGTATTTAACAGTGCGATATTCCAATGACTCACATTGTCAAGAATATTTCAGAATTTATAGAGAGGGAAAAGATAGAAAAAAGATTACGCCTAGTGATGACTTATGATAACGATTACAATTACGACTGATTATGACTATGACTAAGACTAATGACTCACCCTGTTTTTGGTGCGAAGTATGGGTTTGGCACAGTATTGAAGGTACTGGGGCTGCACGCATGGTGGTGCCAGTAATGGTTACTTACGACTATGGTTACGAATTTATGAGATACGTTCTTTGGTATTGAGATGGTGCCGGCTCGTCTCGGCCCGTGGTTGCTATTATAGAGTTTATTTGAGGTGTTTTTGTAGAGTGTTCTGGGTTTTTTTGATCTGTTGACTCGGATCGATCCAAGCACTCCATGAGAAAGCACTTTCTTTGTTTCTTCTTCGGAACTGGTTCCGTCAACGATACGTACAATAAAGACGTGTCGTTTTACAATACAGCAGATTAGATTACATATTGGATTTTGATAGAGGGTTTTGGAATATTCTTGACGCGTTTGATGACATTTGATGATTGGATCTGATACAGAACATGTTACTATCACTGGCTTGATATCTGCATGTTTTTATGACTGCAATGCAACTTGATAGAGGGCCTTTGCCCATTCACGAGTTTTTACGATTTATAGACCATATCATTCTGGAATGATATTGACACACCTAATACTTTGTAATTCTGACAATAAATACAATCACATTGATCCAAGATACTGTAGAAACTATAGAAACGGTCATGCTTGGATCTGACTATATTTGGAATGATAGAACTTCTAGAACCGTTGGTTTCCGACCCTTGCAGTTGACTATTATAGCCGTGGCTTGAAATTGTGGAAATTCCTACAAACCTACTGTGGCGCTTTTCTGCAAGTTGCTCAAAATTCTCGTCACGTTAAGTCTATGTGTTGTATGTGGTTTAATGCTTGTACAAGTCAGTACCCAATAATTCCACGATAGCTTGCGATGCAGCCACAAGCTCCTCGTCGAAATATCTTCTAGTAGCCAATTGAACGGAGATAGGAGCTCCGACAAAGTCTTCAGGCTTGTAGTTCTCAAGTTCTAATTGTTCCAACTTGCTTCTGTATTGGTAATTGTCGTGTTCTGGGCCCCACTTGTCAATAGCAGGATCTTGGTAGAGTCCAGTCTGAATAGCAATACTTGGCATGTCAGTGGCGTTGTATAAGGCCGTGTAGGACCAGTTGTAAACCTCTTCAGATTTAGGTGCAACATTGTTGTAGATAGGACTGAGAATGAAATCGACCTTGTTCTTAACGAAGTAGTTGTTGTAGTCTTGTCTCAATTCGTCTCTCTGGGCATTCAAGTCTCTGTTTTCGGAGCATGGAATGTCAGTGTCACCCTTGCCGTAGTTGAGGAACCATTTGGTCAACTTGGTGATAGGTTCACCAGAAGCAGCGATCTTACTGCGTTGCATGAAGTTACCATCGGCGGTGTAGGCTCTGTTCACCAATTCATAAGCTTCCTTAGTCTTGATTGGCTTGAATTCGACGATCTTGGCACCAGCCTTCTCCAACTTGGCCACAACCTCCTTCAATCCTCTGGTAACTGGAGGAGTAACCTTGACAAGTCCATCATCCCACATGACGGCGATGGTCAAATCTTTAATGGCAGGCTTAGGAACGTCCTTCCATGGGAGGCGGATCGAGTTTTGGTCGTAATCCCAAGGGTTGCCGACATTGATGAAGTTCTTCATGAAAAATTCCACATCTTCCACGGAACGAGTCATGGGGCCAGCGACAGCCATGATAGTCTCCTGGCCTCTTCCTCCGCCCTGGGCTCCCCATTGGCAGACTCTCTTCGAGGTTGGTCTCAAACCGTAGCATCCAGAATAACCAGCTGGAGCTCTGATAGAACCACCAATGTCAGAACCAATGCCGAAGGCACTACCTCCGAATGCAACGATGGAACCCTCGCCGGAGGAGGAGCCTCCGGAGGACAAGTTCAAGTTGAAGGGGTTCTTGGTCAAGCCCAAGTAGTTGTTGTTGGAGTCCAAATGCATGATGGCCTGGGGCTGGGTGGTTCTGACGTAGAACACGGCACCCAAGTCCTCCAAGATCTGGGTGTTGGCGCCGTGCTCCGGAGTGACGTTATCGATCAACGATACATAGGAGGCGTGGGTGACCTTGCCCCTGTAGTTCATGTGCTCCTTCAAGGAGATGGGAAGTCCGTGGAAAGGACCCACGGTCTTGCCGTGGGTCTTGAGGTAGTCGTCCAAGTACTTGGCGCGCTCGAGACCCTCATCTATGAACACTTGCATGGCGCAATTGGTGAATTGGTGGGCAATGACTGCTCTCTTGGCGTAGGCCTGGAGCACCTCGACCGAGGAGTACTCGCCCTTGGCGATTCTGCCGGCCAAGCTGACGGCGGACTGGTCGGTGATCTCGAACTCGCGGGCGGTCAACAACTTCTTTTCGTACAAGTAGTCGACGGCATTGAACTGTTCGCTGATCAATTGGTCGATGGGCTTGGGCAAGTCGACCTTGTACTCGGGAACAAGCGCGTCTTCCAAGTCCTTGCGGTACTTTTCAATCTTGGGGACGTACTCCGCAAACTTGGCAGGATCGGAGTACGTATCGAGGGGATCGTTGACGAGGAACTCTTCGTAGGACACGGACATGGCGTTGTGGATGGAAACGGAGGTGGTATGGAAGGGAATTGAAGAAGAAAAGAGATGATAAGGAAAACTGTTGCAAAAGAGGGAGATTGGGGTCCTTTATACCTAGGAGGACGCGGTTACCGAAATGGGAAAGCCGACGGGAGGCGCCTGATCTCCGTATGCTGCAGGGTATTTATGTATGTGGAGGAGTGGAGGGACGGGTAAGCGCGGCGGGTTCCCGATTGGGACGTGGGGAGGACCGGGGGTGCAGTCTCCGCATACACTTCCCGATAAGGAAGCGCGGCAGGCCGAGATAAGGGGAGCGCTATCGATGAGGTGGAAGTGAAGAGACCCACGTTAATGGGGCTCTGGATGCGGTATTCGGTCTAAACAGAGTGAAATATCGACTTTGGCGTGCGCTAGTTGGTGGCTATCGTTTTTTTTCCGCCAAAAATGGCCCGGAATTGCATTTTCAGGGCACCTCCACTGTTCAGAGCTTAGTACTGTCAATTCGGCTAGAAAAGCCCGTTTTTTATTAACAGACAAGCCACCAGTATGGACCGTTCCCAAAACAGTCGAATTAGCAGAGCAAGTTTCTGTTTAAGCCATTACGGAATGCGGAAACAAGCGCCAGTGTACAATTGGCCAATTTCAGAAGGCAGGAACGAGCTGGATGCTCGGTATATTCGGAGTTGGTAACCACTAGTATTTGACACATTGAAGAATAGTGTCAATTGTTCGTTTATTGAAGCGAGAATAATGCAATGTGGAGAATGGATGTGGAATGTATTAGATAAGTCGCAAACCTCGATTAAAGCTGGTTATCTAGTAGTATGAACTGTCTAGTCCTATTGGGGACTTTAGCTAAAAGTGGTACATGGTGTCATTCTGTATATTTATAAGACAGTATTTTTAGTAGCCCAGTAAATATCGTTATTATCGTAGCGCTACACGTACATAAAATTCTTATAATATCCAGCCAGTATGAACATCATTTTTCCTGTTCAATTACTTCAACGCTACAATAAATAATAAAACAAGTCTGCATTGAACAGAACTATAAACATCCAGACATTCTGTCATTGTAACCGAATCAAAAGTGAGCATCAGGTGCTAAGAAGTCGAAAGTTCGAAAAGTAAATAAGGAACAAAAATGACCAATTGGTAGGCTTTGCTCTTAAACACGAGCAAAATATACATTTATGGCCCAAAAACCTTAGTGTTACTCTTTGAAAGAGTGGAGTATTCCAGGAAGGGGTCGTTTTCCATTTCCAAGAGTTCTGGATCGATACGCAATTGTAATCTTCTCATCCAAACCCGTTTGCCCCACTTCCAAGCTTCTGCTCCCAAAAGGAAAAGAATACTGAATGCAACCGCGAGACCCCATTCATATCCAATAGGAGCATGCAAGAAGACCTTGCTGTTGATAACTGGAATGTAGATCACTGGGAAAACAGTCACGAATCCAGCCAAGACAGACCAGAACAAGAATTGGTTTTCCCAAAGATCACCGGCTAATTGTTCATACCAATTTTCCATAGATTCTGGTCTCATGTTAAAAAACGATAACCTCATGTGCATACATTCCCAAGCCAACAACAAAGCGCACCAAGTGAAAGCAGCAAATGCGGCAGAACGGCCTCTGAAAACCAAGTTGCACGAATCTCCTGATTCTTGATTGCAACCGACTCCCAAGTTACCATCTCCAACTCCATACACAACGACAACAAAACAGGCGAGACAGCAACAAGCCATCCAGAAACCATATGCGACCATGTCAATAATCACCTCCCAAGTGAAAATCGTCGAATTGGGTGGCTGCTCCAAGACATCGTCCGAAGCCTTTTCTTGACCCAAACCCATAGCAGGGAAACAAGAAGTCACCACAATGATCCACAAGACTTCAACAGGAGACAACGGGAAGACAGAAAAGCCAGTGACGTCAATAAAGGCTAATCCAACCATCAAGTACAAGGCTTGTGCAACATTTTCTGCCAATAATTGAAGAACAAACTTCTGAATATTATAAGACATTCGTCTGCCTTCTTCAACTGCATTCAAGATGGATGCAAAATTATCGTCTGCCAAAACAATATCAGATGCATCTTTGGCCACGTCAGAACCATTGAGACCCATGGCAATACCGACGTCTGCCTTTTTCAAGGATGGAGAATCGTTGACACCATCACCTGTCATCGCAACTAAACGGCCACGACGGTGTAATGCCTCCACCATGCGTACCTTGGTTTGGGGAGCACAACGAGCAATGACCAAAGGAAGAACAGGCAATTTGTCGATTTGCTCGTCTGTCAACGCATCAAATTCAGGAGCAGTCATCACCATAACTCGACGAACTTCGTCACTGTAATGGTACAAATTAGATGGTACTATTCCAACTTCTTGCGCAATGGCACGAGCGGTTCCAGGGTGATCTCCGGTCAACATGTGGACATTGATTCCTGCCTTGTGGCAAAGTCTGACTGAAGCAGCAGTTTCAGGACGTGGAGGATCATAAATGCCCACAAGTCCTAAGAAAATCAATGAAGTTTCCACGGTTTCACGTTCAGAAATACTCTCGGTAGTCAAATCAATTTCCCTTCGTGCAAAAGCCAAAACACGCAAACCTTCTCCAGACATCGCAGTCATATTGTCTTCAATGGTAGTTTTATCGGTGTCCGAAAGAGGAATTAATTTACCTTCCACATACCAAGAGGTACAGTATTCCAAAACACGTTCCACAGCACCCTTGGTATGGACCATTGTGGTCTTCATGTTCGAATCAGTGTAGATCGACGACATCCTCTTGATAGAAGAGTCAAAGGGAAACTCGGTGACATGCTCTAAACCTTCAGAAGCCATCGCTTCCCGGTCATAGCCCATTCTGGTAGTAAAAATGTTGATGGCAATCTCAGTAGCATCTCCGTGTACCTCCCATTGACCGTCGACTTTCTGCACGCTGGCAATATTGGCCAAAGTCGCTGTTTCGAGCCAACGAGACAAACCAACGGGAACTTGTTTAGGACCGGGAAGAAAATCATTCTCTTCATCAGAGACTTTGATTTCATGTGGCGATAAGCTCTGGAAAACGACGGTTCCTTCAGTAGGATCAAACACATCGTTACTATTGACCACAGCATAAGTTCCCACGTCAGGAATCCACAACTTTTTGGCAATCATCTTGCCCATAGTAAGCGTACCGGTTTTATCAGAACAGATGTCATTGATTCCGCCCAAGGCTTCGAGAGAATCGAGTTTTCTGACAATAACGTTTCTGGCAGCCATTTCCTTGGCTCCGATGGCCATGGTGATGGTAAGAACAACCACCAAGGAAGAAGGAATCATGGAAAGAGCCACACAGATGGCATAGATCGCAACGTTTCTGTTGACGTGCATTTTCTGCGAAGCCATAACCACGATTGCAAACAACACGGCCACCCAGAAGAGGATGATGGCTAACCATGACAATCTGCGCTGCAATGGAGTACCGACATTGGTACCCAAAACGTTCATGATCATGTTGTAGACGGTCTTGGCCGCAGCTTTCAAGTAGTCTGAAAAACCAGGCAGAGCACTGCGGTCGACACGAACAATCACATCGTCGTCCGAGGACTTCAAGGACTTGGCAATCTGGCCAATTTCCGTGTTGAGACCAGTGGCAATGACCACACCGCATCCACGGCCCTTGGAAATCACCAGGGAGCTGAATGCCATATTGGCCCTGTCGCCGACTGGCACCGCCACGTCGTCATCGTAGACCACGGTGTGGTCCTTGAGCACGGGAAGCGATTCTCCCGTCAAAAGCGCCTCGTCTGCCTCGAGGTTGATGGTGTCCAAGAGCCTCAAGTCCGCAGGAACTGTATCTCCAACACGGACAAACACGATATCACCAGGAACAAGCTCTTCGGCATTGACCGAGGACTCCACGCCGCCGCGCAAAACACGCGCCAGGGCAGAGCTGAGCATACGCAACGAGCCCATGGTCTTTTCAGCCCGGTACTCCTGAATGAAGCCCACGCCGATGTTGACCAAGACAACACCGCCAATGACACCACCGGAGATCCAGTCACGGATCGCAAGCGCGATGATCATGGAGATGATAAGCACCAAGACCATGGCGTTGAACACCTGGTGGGCAAGGATCTTGGTGAGCGAGATGGACTCGTCGTCACCAAGCGAGTTGGGGCCATGGACCGACACTAGATGGGGGATCTGGCCGGGTTCCAAGCCGGTTTTGGGGTCTGTTTGCAACAGACCACATACGTCGTCAGAACAACTCTGATACGGTTCTCTGTTTACACGCTGGGGCTTGTCCGGCGGCTCTTTACCGACTTGAATTGGATAGCTCTGACCAAGGCGAGTCTCATTTCTGGGTTGTGGAAACTGGGGGTTGGAAGACTTTATCTTAAGAGGGCTCTTGCCACTGGAAAGTTTGACTTGTACGGAGAGTTCACGCTACCTGGCCAAACTAAACGCAACGTCCTGGTGTGGATGTTGCAAAAGAGATAAAAGAGATATGGATTTAAAATTAAAATTGAGAATTTGCACTCGGCTTAAATAGTGCGACAGGTGCAGGACAGCATCACCTCGGTTAATGCTTGGAGAATAGGGACGTAGAGACGTGGGAATGGCCCCAAAAGGGGCTTTTCTGGACCATGCAGCCTCGTTGGTACATTATGGACAAATTTTGGCGTTTTTCTGGCCAATTTGCACCAAATTTGGCCTACCAGCCGAAGACTTAGGCTCAAAAGAGGACTAGACAGAGATCTGCACATGGTGCGGCTCTGGGGTTATGATTCGAGGACATACACGGCTCTAGCAGCTCCGATCCTTACTGGACCATAAACCCCGCAACTTTGGTGGATGTGGACGGAAAACCGGTCCTAAAATCTGGGGTTCAAGTGTGAAAAATGAGATAGAGCAAGTGAAAAATTTCATAGTGAAGTGCCAAGATCGAAGAGATAGCTGGGCATAAGCTTGGCCCAGTAGCCAAGCAAAGGGAAAACGGATTGGGATATACTAATATAATGGTATATTAGAGAACGTGGTCCTGGTGAATGGGATAAGAAGTCAATTTAATTATATTAATTTAATTAGATATTAATTTAATTTTTAATGAGTGGGAAGGTAGTGGTGATTGAAGATAGTGGTGGTTGAGGATATTGGTACTTGTAGTTTTGGTTGATGATATTGGTACTTGTAGTTTTGTGTGGAGAGATTTTGATTTTCTGTTACTAGGCATGAAAGTGTAGATTAGTAGCCAGTCGATAACAGATTTCGTTATCCACAAAATGAATAATTGTATGATTGAATAATTGTATGATCGAATAATTGGTCTTTCGGGGATCAGGAATGCTTAGTGGTTATCTAAATGTGGGGAATTCTTTGTTATCTCTCACATCTCTCGAATAGTTATACTCTTAGGAGATTCACCAAAATGATAGTCAATTGATAGTATGAAACTTCAAGAATTGAATCAATTTTTTTCTTCTGGATTACTCTAGCAATACTCCAATACCATTTCTCTTTTTACATTTACGCTTTAATTATTAATCAATTTCTTCTCTCATTAATTATTAACCTTCTTCTTCTCTCTTTAATTATTAATCTAGTCCATTTCTCTTTATACTATATTATATAGAACTACTCCATCTCTCTTCTTACCATATTAGTAGAACTACTCCATACTTCCATATTCCTCCGGCAATTCGCTAATATCTCTATTCTGTACATTCTTTTGTCATAATCTACAATTTCCTCGACTATCTCCATAATCTACAATTTCCTTTATTACTTCACCATAATCTACAATTTCCTCTACTATCTTCATAACCTACAATTTCCTCTACTGTCTTCATAACAATTCCCTCTACTGTCTTCATAACAATTCCCTCCACTACCTTCCTACACCTTTTTTATTCATCTAACATCATTGTAGAGTAATAAACTATAGCACAGGACCGTCCAGGGTCGCCTATTCTCTACTTGGTGAGGGACATACGGGCCAATTCGAGCACTCCCTCTTCGGTCTCGGCACCACCAATGAAACCAGCTGCATGGATAAAGATACAGCCAGGAACTCCACTCTGTTTGCTCAACTCTTCGTCTCTCAAGCCTCTCAACTTCTCAGGCAAGCCCTGTCTGAACTCGAAAGAGCTAGAGGTCACAGAAACAGTGGAGACTCTCCACTTTCCACTGGAGTCCGTGAACAACACGAACTTGATGACACCTGCAGCGCTGTTTTGCTTTTCAATGGAATACAAGTGCTCCTTCCAAGGACAGAAGCGGCTCAACACGAGAATTTCACCGGACTTGTCCACGTCGAATCTGGCCGCAAAAGCGTTTTCCACAATGGTTCTGGCAGGCAACCACGACTTTCCATATCCTTCCAAAAGGCCCAAGAACACAGAGCCCATGAGTTCAGAGCTCTTGGCAAATTGGGCATCGAAATCGGCGTCCGTGGGGTCGGTGTTCCAGCTGGGGTTCAATCTGGACACAATGGAAGGCAAGGTGATGTTTCTGTCGGAGAACTTCTTGGAGTTCTCGACTTCTCTGGAGTAGTTGCTGATACCGTTGTCGTTGGCGTCCAACGACTCAATGAACTCGTTGTAGATCTTCTGGTACAACAACTCCACGTTGGGGTCCTCGGGCTGCAACTCCAACACGTGCTGGATGATCTCCTTGCCGAAATGCTTGTAGATTAAGCCGGCAGAAGACAACTTGGTGTCGTGGTCGAGGTCAAAAGTGGAGTTGAACTCACGCTGGTGGTGGTCAAAGAACTTGGTGCCGTCGTACTTGCCTCCAACATCAATGACAATGTCACTGCGTTCCCAATCGGCCGGGTTTCTGGACCTGACCAACTCACTTTGGGCATATTTGGGAAGAAGCTTGATCATGTAAACGGCCAACGATTCGTCGGCATGGAAGGAGCCGGAATGCGTGCAAATCAAAGGAGTCATTTTCTGCTTCTTTGTTTCGGACATGTGTCTAACGAGACGGAATACGGGGTGTTTGAGCTTGGAAAGAAACAGTTGGAGACGGTAGTTGAAAAACTCATCGCTCTAATATGGAAAAGGTGTTGTGCAGGAAGGTGCAGGAGTAAATGTAATGCAAAGAGAGAGATAGGACGGAGATAGAACAGAGGTAGAGGATGAACGCAAAGGGAATGTGGGTGCTATTAAGGGTTGGGTGAGCTGTACGTGAAATTTTGGTCTTTTAGTTTTGGAAAATGTCCATTCTTATCGTGTGAAAATGTGATAGTCAGTTTAAATGTGATAGTCAGTTTAAATGTGCTAGTTTTATTAATATTGAATAAATGGAACTGAAAAACTAAATGCGGGTTGAGTGCTCCAAATTGGGACAAAGCGTCCAATGCAGCCATTGCGATGCTCAAATGGGCCAGATACATATTTTCCAATGAATAGAGGGGATGAAGCTTATTGAAGAAGCTGGGTATCACGTGATACCTAGTGAAATGGCTTCTATACGTGTCTTTGTGAAGCCTTAATTGATTGCAAACGGCTTTATTGAAGTATCTGAAACGCGTCCGATAAAGATCTAGTCTTTCACTTCCATTTTAAATTTATGGATATGTTTAAATTTTAAGTATGCGCTGATTTCGACGGATATAAGCTCAATCTCAATGTAATATCACGATAAGCAGCTGGATTCCGAAGTGTCTCAAGGGGTGGTGTGTCATTGAGCAAGAAAAGAAAAGAAAGAGCCTCTTTTACAGAAATTCCAAGATTTCACGTATCCTTCGCTTTGAAGCAAGTCGCTAAGCAATCAAATTGAAGAATAAGTAGAATCGCAGAAAAGATGAAACGTATCAAATAATTTGCGGAAATACAAATTACCAGCTACACTACAGATGAATTGGAAAATAGACTATGAAAACGCTCAAAGAGCCACGAGATAGCCAAATAAAATCAATAATAAAACTCCTCGTGAAAAGTATGGGAATAATAAAATCGATATGAGTTTTGACGTTAATTAATTTCGAACAAGTACAACAAATTTTGTTGAACCAAGGATTAGGAAATAACATGTTAATTGACAAAATTTTATGCCAAGTCCCATAAAGACTTCGTCCCTTTTCCAAAACCAAGGCTAAAATGCACAGAGAGTTATTGCCAAATAAACACTTTTCCCAGCTTGAAAGTGATAGTTCTTACGTTCGATTGCTCCAAATCCAGATGGAATTGACTTTCACGAATCCCCAATAAGAAGACAAGTAAATACAATTTCGATTTTCAAACCAAGCTCGTTCCTTTTCGGATTTTCTACCAAGATTTAGTTTGACAATGAATATGAAACTGTTGATTTTTGTGATAACCGGGAAGCCAAGAAATCTGTAAAATATAATAAATTGGTTTGTAGAACAGTGAAGTGATTTCAAGCATAGAGGTAAAATATAGAAGCTCTATCAGTCAAGAAAGCAGTAGCTACAGAAGCCCTTGGAGAATCCTAAGTTCGCCAAATACTAAGCTTGAGTATGTAGTGCAGTTGGAGTCTGGAATGAAATATTTCAGCCTGACACTAATCCAGAGCAATCGCTTGAAGCTAACCGTTCAATGTAGGAGAATCTCCAATCTTTCAACACGCATCCTTGCATGTATACTCATGGAACATTACATCCAGAAGATATGCTATTTTCTCTTTTCTACAACGTAACATTGATCAGAGAAACCTTTCTCTACAAGATAATGCTGCACGCCAAGTTAATAATGCATGGAACGAATTTTAGACCCTGGATGTTTCAATAATTCCGTGTACTTTATTCACAGTTTCTCCGAAGTTGCCTCCATGAATTAGGATTTTACTTTGGTCGCATTGTATTTGGTGGTGACCGTTTAGCAATCAATACCAGGAACCCAACACCAGACAGATTATTGACAAAACCGAATATAGCATGATTAAGAATGGACAGAACCGATCAAAACAAAGGAATTAGATCGATGTCAATCGATATGGGCTCATTTTTGCAAGCACAAAAGTAACTGCTCTGTTCGGACACTTTGACAATAGGAACGTCTGTGGATTGGTAGACCGAGGTCTTCCAATTGTCTCTCCACAAAATCTCGGAAGGTCTACCTGAACAAGGCCAGAGATCTGGCTAAGATCGGCCAACAAGTATTGTCTAGTTTCGGTCCTTTTAATTTTAAGGTCTCGAACAAAAAGTCGAGTGGATATTTTTCACCGTAATGCCCACCAACATCGACCCACCGCCCCGGAAATACTTCACACAACGACAGAATTCCCCGGAAAAGGCAGGATGGAGTGATAATGGCAAATCACCAGCTTCTTGGGCATAGGAAAAATTTTCCATTGGCAGAGAGACGAGTTGCTGTAATGCACCCACCAACACGACGGGAGCCAAGGTCAGCGCCCATGGCAAAGTATTACGAGGCTTTGTAATTATCCCTACTTCCCCAACCCTTGCAAGGCGACAGAAACAAGCTATTTCCGTCCTTTCCTACTCCGTAGCACCCTTTTTCACCTACACCGCAACAGACCAAATGTAACCTCCCAAAATTAGCATCTCCAGAGTCACCGTAAATACCCCAGTCCAGACACTCACCAACGCTCCCACCACGGCCAATGGGGAAATTGCCCCAGTTCTAACGCCCCACATCCCCATATTTCAGAATTTCTCGTTTAGGTTTAAGTCTATCTGCAGAAAACACGGGCATCTGACCACCCAGCAAGTTCGGAGAGAAAAATATCCAAGAAAGAAGAAGATCCTCATACCACCAGGTGCAAGCCCACTTGCGCAAATTGACAGTAACCCAAGGAAACGGCCGTGTGGACGGATACACAGGGCTATGAGGTCATAAGCGCAAAATATTATCTATTAAATGTCCTGCTTGACTGGAGAGGGGAATCTCGTGCCGCTTGAGATGAAAACGGCATTCAGGAACCACATGACGCGGAATGGGGGTGCATGAGGTGTTGTGAAGTCATCTGACGTAATGAGGTGTAGCCTGATATTCCCAAAGTAGCTGGGTGTGCTGATACTAGAACAAAGCCAATAATTGGGTGTGCCGTGCCTGGGGACGAACCCAAGGAAAAGAGGAGAAGATTTAGGGTTTGAATCGCCATTGAAGAGCACTAAAGGCTCGGGATGTAACGCAACAAGCTGGGGAAGGTTGCTTCCGGGTATTCCGTTGGGTTATGGCAGGATAAAAATTTATCCGTGGTGATGTGGGGACAGCAAAAATATTTCTGTTTTGTGCACTGTGTCTGCAGACGCGCACATCCTTTGCCGGAGGATCTAGATTTATCCGAAACCGAAATCTCGAAATAAAAACGTCCATGCTAAGCGACCGAAACCGAAACCTTGCTCCACGTCAAGTTAGGCTTTCGGCTTAGGGCGACACCGTTTGGTGATGGAGACTCCATCTTGTGCTTCTGCCTACAGCCATGACCCCACCAAAACTCCTTCTGACTACCAGGAGCCCAAGCAAGCTCCTCAGGTGGGGTGGGGTTGGCAAGATGCCCTTGGTGCTATATGATAAATTGTTTCGGATTTATTTGTTCGTTGCACTGTTCCTTCAAACGGCACGGTAATGCATTTACAAAAGTATAACTTAGTTGAATACCGAGGTCTGAGCCACGCTCGTGTATCTTCCTGATGCATGAGGTACTAGAGCGGGCTAGCGGGCTAGCGAGCAAGAAAACAATCCGAGTCCCGGCTTTGAATACGGCAATGCTATTCGAGCTCATGTGATGTGGATTATCAAGTGTTCTCTGACCAGAAATTCCGACGTGTCGGTGGTTAGTCGGTGAAATTTACTGGTGCGACTTTGTGCTACAACTTAAAAAATTGGGGCAAGCAAAAATTTTCCGTAGTGCCAGAATGCAAACTTGCCCCACCACATAGGGCTCTGGATAGGAACCGGTAACTAACGCTAGCAGGACGTATAAGGCACAAGTGAAGTTGCAGCAGCAAGGGATGATCGGAGGTCGGAGTGGAGATTTGCAACCGGATTAAGGATTAGCTTTTGCATGAAGTCGCTTTTGTGAGTGGGATGGTTTTTGTCTGCCCCACCTGAGGGCAGGAGTCACCGCATACGTCGGAACATTTCTCCACATTCGCACAAGCCCTCTACATGTGACACTAGGCGACACTTGAGATTGGAGCCCTATATGTAGGTGATCACGCAAAAATTGGGGGCACTTGGGAGGAAAGTGGGGGGCAGTCTGGGGTTCGAGTTCAAAAACCTAGTGATGCATCGAGGTGCATAAAAAATAAAAGAAAAACAGCACAAAATATCGGCAGCCAAAATATGCCGCATGGCTGATTTGGACCCAAATGGATTAACAAGGTGCAAAATACACTCCCTACGTCTCTTGGTTCCAGTGCTATATAAGAACCACGATTTCTCTCCGTACAGATTCTCTTCACTACACACAACACTCAAAATCTATTAATTCACCATGGGTTACGAAGATAAACTTGTTGGCCCTGCCATGAAGGTCAAAAACGCGTTGGACAAGTTGCCAAACATCCACAATGTTTACATCATTGCCCTGATTTCTTGTATCTCAGGTATGATGTTTGGTTTCGATATCTCGTCCATGTCCGCTTTCGTCGGTCTTGACCACTACACCGACTTCTTTAACCATCCTTCCTCCGTCATCCAAGGTTTCATCACCTCGTGTATGGCCTTGGGTTCCATCTTTGGTTCTATTCTCTCCTCCATGGTTTCTGAGCCTTTTGGAAGAAGAGCCTCCTTGCTCTTGTGTTCTTTCTTCTGGATGGTCGGTGCTGCTGTTCAATCCTCTGCTCAAAACAGAGCCCAGTTGATGATCGGACGTATCATCTCTGGTGTCGGTGTTGGTTTCGGTTCCTCGGTTGCCCCAGTGTACGGATCTGAATTGGCTCCAAGAAAGATTAGAGGTTTGATTGGATGTCTCTTCCAGTTCTGTGTCACCTTGGGTATCTTGATCATGTTCTACATTTCTTACGGTTTGGGTAAGATCAACGGTGTTGGTTCCTTCAGAATCGCCTGGGGTATTCAAATTGTTCCCGGTTTGATTTTGTTTTTCGGTTGTTTCTTCATCCCCGAATCTCCAAGATGGTTGGCCAAGCAAGGCTTGTGGGATGAGGCCGAATTGATCGTTGCTCAAATCCAAGCCAAGGGAGACAGAGAGAACCCCGATGTCTTGATCGAGATCTCCGAAATTAAGGACCAAATCTTGGTTGAGGAGAACCTCAAGTCTTTCACCTACTTCGACTTGTTCAGCAAGAAGTACATCTACAGAACCTTCACTGCTGTCTTTGCTCAGATCTGGCAACAATTGACCGGTATGAACGTCATGATGTACTACATTGTCTACATTTTCCAAATGGCTGGCTACTCTGGTAACACTAACTTGGTTGCTTCCTCCATCCAGTACATCTTGAACACCGTTATGACCATCCCTGCCTTCTACTTGATGGACAAGATCGGTAGAAGAAAGTTGTTGATTGGTGGTGCCGTGATGATGATGACCTTCCAGTTCGGTGTTGCTGGTATTTTGGCTACCTACTCCGAGCCTCTTGGACCAAACGACAACTTGGGTAACGACACCGTCACCATCAAGATCCCCGACTCCCACAAGTCTGCTGCCAAGGGTGTCATTGCCTGTTGCTACTTGTTCGTCGTTTCCTTCGCCATGACCTGGGGTGTCGGTATCTGGGTCTACTGTTCCGAAATCTGGGGTGACTCTGCTTCCAGACAAAGAGGTGCTGCTGTTTCCACCTGTGCCAACTGGCTCCTCAACTTCGCCATTGCCATGTACACTCCTTCGTCCTTCAAGAACATCTCGTGGAAGACCTACATCATCTACGCCGTGTGCTGTTGCGTCATGGGCTTGCACGTGTACTTCGGCTTCCCTGAGACCAAGGGCAAGCGTTTGGAAGAGATCGGACAAATGTGGGAGGAGGGCATTCCAGCCTGGAGATCTTCCTCTTGGGAACCAAAGGTTCCAGTGTTGTCCGATGCCGAATTGATCCGCAAGATGGACGTTCAACATGCCGAAGGCGACAACGCCAACGAATTGATGCACTCTTCTACCGATGAGGAGAAGCAAGCAGTTTAAACGAAATCATGCTATCTATTTACGAGGTCTAAGACCGTTTCAATTCTTTTAATCTCTGCTTATACTTCAATACAAGTTCGTTATCAGTGACAGTAGGAAGAGGGGCAATGTGTCAGAAGTGCCTGACGAGAGGGGGGTCTGGTGGGGCCTGGTGCATGGTGCATGCAGCAGCTGATCGGTGCTGAAATATGCCATGCATGACCCTGCAACGAGCCTGCCTAAAGCGGCAGTTACCCGGCCATAAGGCTCCGGATGCAAAATATGCACAATGCACCCACCACGGCACGCAGTAGGGGCCCTGGCGAGCCCCTCTCCTCTACATTGTTGCTATTGCTTTACCTGACGGTATATGCCTGTATTAGTTCTGTATCCTGTCCAAATGCGTAATTCGTAAGAGTCGTGGTCGTGGATGCCTGAAAGACTGAATGCAAAATGCTATTCATCTTCAATGCCTGAATAGTCTATGTTCATGTATGTTCAATGCTCTATGTTAAGCTCAATTTTTTTTGGTGGGAAGCTTAATGCTGCCCAATGTTGAATTTTATATTCAAGGATAAAGCTCTTTTTTCTATTTTCAATGTGAAGCTTAATTCTGCCCAATGTTGATTTTCAATATTCAGCTCAATGTAAGATATCTTTTTCAATGTGAAGCGTAAAGCTGCCCAAAGTTGATTTTATTATTCTGCTCAATGTTGATTTTCAATATTCAATGTGAGATCATTTTTCTGTGAAAGCTTATCCTGCTCAATGTCTCCATGCCTGGTCTATGTCGGAAACGGTGTCGTTCTATTCATACAACGACACCTCGCTGTTGCAGGGCGTCTGGAGCGTGTGTGCTGGATAAAAGTGGCTCTTGCTGTGGAAGTAGCCGTGGTTTTGATGGCGGTGGTTGTGGTGATGCTGATGGTGGTGTTCGTGCTTCTCGTCTGCAAGATGCATCTCCGTCTCCGGAGGTGTGAAGAGCTGCGACTCGAACTTGGCGGTCTGGGCCTTGGCCTCTTCCTGTGCCTGTTTCTCTGTTTGTGTCTGTGTGGAAGTGTGGGTGGTAGGGGCCGCTTTTGGGGCCATTTCCGGCAATGTGTGGATCTTCATCTCTGCTATGGGCCGGGGTGAGGGTCGAAGCTTTGACGCCGGGTGGGAAACCACCGCAAGGGCCTCTTGGTCCACAGAAAGAGACTCCGGCGTCCGAAACCCAAGAAAGGTCCGGGGCACCGAGTCGTCCGACACAGTGGCAGCAGCGGTCTTGTAGTTAGCAGCACCGACGGCCGCAGGGGCGGCGGAGTCGTGGAACAAGTCGATGGAGCCGATCTGTTCATAAAGAACACGCAAGGGGATGCGGTCGTTGGGACTCAACTGAAACACGCGGTCCAAGAGGCGGTTGAACCCGGTGGAGATGGGGAGGATGGTCCGCAACACGTCGCGGTTGCGGAAGATGTAGTTCTTGAACACGTCGTTCTGCACGTTGGGGCGGTCCACGACGGAGGCTATGGGCCAGGGGTTGCGCAGACAGGTGATGTTGATGAAGAGCACGCCCAAGGACCAGATGTCGCCGGCCAACGTGGGAAAGTAGAGCAGGCTGGTCTTGGCGGTGGAGGGAAGCTCCACGTACTGGTGCAAGTTGATCATGTTGTGGATCTGGTCGTTGGTGTTGTAGTTGACCACGCGTTCGGGCGCCATGTAGAAGGAGGAGCCGCGGCAGGCGTTGCAGCAGATCAAGTCGTCTTCCATGGCGAGGCCGAAGTCGATAAGCACCAAGAGGAGCTCTTTGCGGTCCACCACGGGCACGTTACGTGTGGCCACCGGCCGCACGTACTCGGGGTTGTAGCGCACCATGATGTTTTCCGGCTTCAAGTCGCAGTGGTAGATGTTGTTTTCACGGAGGTACTGGATGACTTCCACCAACTGGAGCATGGCGTTCTTCATGAGAAGCTGTTGGTGGGCGGGCTGCGCCTCCTGGAAGATCTGCTTGTCGATGATGTTGGTGAACAAGTCGCCCTGCGACGTGTAGTCCATGACGGTCATGATGGCCAAGTCGTCCAACGAGAGCACCTTGTGGATGGTCATGACGTTGGGGTGGCGGTGGACCCGGAGCTGGAGGGCTATCTCTTTAAGGAAGGGGCAATGGACGCCATCGCGGGCTACCTGGTCCAAATCGAGCTCTTCGATGCAGTGGTCGGCCGTCTCGGCAAAGTACTGGTACAACGTCCGTTCTATGTGCTTTTTGTTCTCGCTGACGCTGGAAGAAAGGTTGTACTTGAGGACCATTTTCGCAGCATATTCGTTTCCGCAGTTGTCTATCACCAGATAGATGAGGCCGTAGGTGCCGGCCCCTATCTTACGGGAAAAGCGAAGGCCGTTGATGCGGATGCCTTCGAGACTGTAGTTGGAGGACATGGAGAAATGGGGGTTTGTGGGGGTTTGGCCGGCACCGCCAGGGTCTATATACCAGGGATAAAGTCCGACGCCAGAGTGGCATGGTACGGCCTGGGAATAACGTGCCCAGAATCTGGGCCAAACGGCGGGTCTGGCATGTTCCGGCGAAAGCAGCGGCGGAAATGGGCTGTTTTGGCGGGGCCAGCCTATGGCAGGGAGCCAGGCATGGGCTGATCCGGGCAAACTCGGGTGTGGGTCACGTGCGCGGCACGTTGGCAGGGCAGAATCTGATGATTAGGGCCAGAATCGCCTGATTGGCGGCGTCGGAGCTAGAAATCCGGGCTCTAGCCGCAGCAATGTGGCCCGTTGTGCTCCCCTGGGCAGTAGCTAACGAAGGGTGGGTCCATTTTGGTATGGTGCCAGATCAAATCCATAGGCACATCCACCACGGGCCATGGGCTGCCATGGATAGTAAGGGAGGAGGCAGTGCAATGGAATAGAATTAGAGACAGAGGGCTAGGGAATTATGGAATTACGGAGATTTAATTACAATTATCATCATTATGGTAAATGTGGTGGTTGTATTTTTCACTGCGAAAGATGACCCACATTACCACATGGAAATGGACTTAGACTCGAGTCAAATTCCGGGGTCAATGAGGATTCATGTGATTGAATCCGTGAGCAGTGAACATACCAGGCAGTTAACACCAATGCAGTTAACACCAATGCAGTTAACACCAATGTATTTAACATACCAGGCAATTAACATACCAATGCAGTTAACACCAATGCAGTTAACATTCAATGGGCAGTTCTTTTCATGGGCTGCTCATGAAATTATCCTTCCATGAAACCGTTCTTCCACGGGTAGGATCATGGGCTGCTCATGAAATTGCACCTATAGCATCCAGCCAGCCTGTTATGAAATCTGTAGCAAATTCTGAAATCTCTGTCGCATGTCATGAATTCTCTGTCGCATGTCATGAATTCTCCGTAGCTGTTCATGTCACAGTCGCGTCACTTTGCTCATCACATCACTACAGAGGTCCATCTTCGGGCATTAGTTCCTACTGATCTTTCTGATACGGCAGTATCGAGCGAGCGAGTGCTACAATGGTTCCGTTCCTATGTATTTTTTTGGAATGCTTCCGGCTGTGTGGAATTAAACTAGCTCCACCACACAACTGCCCAAAGAAGGTCTGCTGATAACAATGGCCTCTGATAAGTCATCCTCGGAGATTCCAGGGAAGTCTCGCTTGTAGTACTCATCGGCCAATGCCGATTTCAAATGCTCGACTTTCTTGGCTGTGGTGAGATGCACAATCGAGCCACCCCACCCTGCTCCAGTGACTCTGGAACCGTACGAACCATTGGCCAAGGCTATCTTGCACATTCTGTTGAGGGTGGCATTGGACGAATTGTGCAAAACGTCAAGCGACTCCTGGGACTGGTTCATGATGGCCCCAAAAGAGGCAAGGAACTCTTCGTGGTGGCCAGAAAAATTCTGCAACAAGTCCAAGCATTGCAACACCTTGGAGGATTCTTCGAACACGTGTTTGGCTCTCTGATATAACTTTAAACGGTCGAATTTGACAGGCACTTTGCTCAAATAGGTATCTTGAAATTGTTCCTTGGATATGCCCAATGCATGGGCAGCTTCTTGTGAGGAGAATCCATTCTTTTGTGATTGGGTGAAAACTTCTTCTGTAAGGGCCAGCATGGTCTTCAATCTTTCGAGTCCAAGCTCGATGTCCTTTCCGTTCCATCTAGGAAGGCCCTGGGTGTCGAAATAGACGTCCAATAATCCCCTCAAGCTTCCAGAACGAATGTTGGAATCTTTGGGAAGCTCTGGCAAGCCCAATTTCTTGGCCATATAGTCCGAAGCAATTCCCATCTCCACAACACGCAAGTTGTAGTGGATAGGGGCCGTTTCGTGCTTGTTGGACACAAGCAAACTGTTGGAAATGAGAAAGACGATCTCATCATCCTCGATCTTGGGAAATTGGAAAGGTGTAGCGGCCAACTCGGGCTTGAATTGGATCAACAATGCTTTGGACTGCTCACCAAAGATGGAGGCACACTGGTCCATACCTCCGGTGTTGACGCCAATGTAATGCTCGGTGACAATTGTGATTTTGGTCAAGTCTTTCTTGGAGATTTCCTTGACACCATTAGCTCTCAAGATGGCCAAGGTTGACGTCACACAGAACGCTGCCGATGACGACAATCCACCACCGGTAGGGACTCTTCCGTCAAAAACGAGTTTTGCGCCCTTCAAGGGCTTCTTTCCGCCATCCACGAGCTCGGGATACGTTTCCAAAATGTACTTGTGGGCTACGATCAAGCCACACATGAAGTAGTTGGCCCAGCTGAACAGATCCTGGTTTATTTCGATCACACTGCCATCAGCAGGCAACGGAATCCTGGTTTCTTTGAATTCCGCATTGGTATTGGCTATGATGATCTCGTTAGAACCGGTTTCGGACGACACTGCAGCAACGACGTCGACGTCGATGGCCATTGGCAAGACCGAAAAGAAGTTGTAGTCGATGTGATCACCGATCAAGTTGACTCTTCCGGGAGACCGGGCAAAGAAGTCGGGCTTAGTATTGAAGCGAGAAGTGAAAGCTTTCTGCAAGGACGAGTAACGGGTCTCGTTGGCTCTGGGGTCAGCGTAGAAGCTGAGATCATGACGAATAGGAATCATCTTGTTGTAGACACGAGCACGAGCTAGAAATCTGGGGAAACAAGTCGTGTGGTCTTAAAGTTATATAAGAAGATGAAAAAGCGTAGGAAATCTTGAGGTACACCTTAGGAATCGCATCTGGAGACGTTTGGGCAAAGATTGTCGGGGGACGACACAGGCAATGAAACGTTGCATTCGGCGCTTGACGTTATTTTCCCGTTTTCCCCCAGAAAATATATCTGCGTACGCGCCTTGAAACTCACAGGAAAAATGTCTGCATGAAAAATACACTCTGGGGCTAAACCAGTTTACAAAAAAGTACAATAACCAAAAAATAAAAGAAAACCTCCCCGCCAGTCCAAACTTCAAACACGGTATTGTTGCTGTCCAGACTTGGGTTAGGTCACCCAATTCATGGGCATATATGTCCGGAGTTATTGGAATTGTTGAAACGTGGGAAGTGGGCATATCGAGTTCCTAACCAAGACTCCACTTCCCGTCTGTTGGTCCGTGTCTTTTCCGACTCCGCATAATTTCATGCAATATTGCAGAGGGCTGCACCTGCCTTGCGTTTTGTCGTGGGCAGGTTTTTGATGCAACGTTGCAGTGAAATTTGGAGGGAGCCTGCGTCAAACTCCGGTTATAAAAATCACCTTTCCTACTCCTCTATACACCCCAAACATGTCTGAATATATTGTTGTTACCGGCGGTGCTGGATACATAGGCTCTCACACTGTGGTCGAGTTGATCAACAACGGCTACAAGGTCATCATTGTCGACAACTTGAGCAATTCTTCTTACGATGCCATCGCTAGAATCGAGTACATCGTGAAACAACCCGTTCCTTTCTTCAACGTGGACCTCAGAAACCACGAGCTGCTTGCCGAGGTGTTCCGCACCTACAAGGTCTCGGGAGTGATCCACTTTGCTGCGTTGAAAGCGGTCGGAGAATCGGGCAAGATCCCATTGGACTACTACGAGAACAACGTGGGTGGAACCATCAACTTGTTGAAGGTCATGAAGGAATTCGGCGTCAAGACGATCGTTTTCAGCAGCTCGGCCACCGTGTACGGAGATGTCACCAGATTTGGGGACAATCTGATGATTCCAATTCCAGAACACTGTCCTACTCAGCCAACCAATCCATACGGACAAACCAAGAGAATAATCGAGCAGATCATGGAAGATCTCCACACCAGTGACGGCGAATGGACCGTGGCCATTTTGCGTTACTTCAATCCCATTGGAGCCCATCCTTCGGGCCTCATTGGCGAGGATCCTTTGGGTATTCCCAACAACTTGTTGCCCTACTTGGCCCAGGTGGCCATCGGCAGAAGAGAGAAGTTGTCGGTGTTTGGAAGCGACTACAACAGTCACGACGGAACCCCCATCAGAGACTATATCCACGTTGTGGATTTAGCTAAGGGCCATATTTCTGCGTTGAACTACTTGAAAAAGTCCTCTAACGGTCTTTACCGTGAGTGGAACTTGGGAACCGGAAAGGGCTCCACCGTTTTCGACGTCTACCATGCCTTTTGCAAGGCCGTGGGCAGAGAATTGCCCCATGAAGTTGTGGGCAGAAGAGCAGGTGATGTGCTTGACTTGACTGCAGTTCCCACTAGAGCCAATACCGAGTTGGGCTGGAAAGCCGAGCTTGGAGTGGAAGACGCTTGCAATGACTTGTGGAAATGGACCACGGAAAATCCCTTTGGATTTAATAACGACAATTATTCATGGAAGCTTGTGCTGGACTCTTACGAAAACAGAGTTCACCAAATCAAGAATGGAGACTTGTCCGTGTCGTTGCTTAACCACGGTGCCATTATCCAGGACGTTGTCTTCAAGGGCTCTTCTTTGGTGAACAGTTACGCCGACCCCAAAAACTATAAGTTGAAGTCTAACCCATATTTTGGAACTACTGTGGGCAGATATGCCAACAGAATTGCCAATGCTACATTCAGTCTCAATGGAAAGTCCTACCAATTGTCAAAAAACGAAGCTCCAAACACTTTGCACGGAGGATTCAACGGCTATGACAAGCTTAATTTCTTTGGTCCTATTGTGAAGCAAAAGGACGATGTTGTTTCTGTGGACTTCTGTCTCAGAGATGCCCAAAACACTGATGGTTTCCCAGGAGACGTTGACGTCTACGTGAAGTACAAGATCTTCAAGGACAGACTTGCAGCTGAATACGAAGCATCCTTACTTCCTGGCGACGTTGATGCTACCATTGTGAACATCACCAACCACACCTATTTCAACCTTTCTGGAAAGCCAACCATCGATGGACATCTTCTCAAGTTTGCCAGCAACGAGATCTTGGAGGTAGACTCCAAGCTGAAGATTCCAACTGGAAAGATTGTGCAAACTCCAATTAAGGCAAATGAACAATTCGAAGTCACCAAGGACGTTTCCTATGACCACGACTTCGTTGTGGACAAAGATGCCAGTTCTATTGACACCAGAAACCAACAACTCAAGAAGATAGTGGAGGTTGCACATCCTGACACGCCCGTGAAGATGACTATTAGCTCTACTGAACCTTCCTTCCAATTCTACACTGGTGAATACACCAATACTGAAGGTTTTGGATCGAGAAGTGGTTTCTGCATTGAACCAGCACGTTTCGTGGATGCTATTAATAAGGAGAAATGGAGTCCCCAGGTCATTTTGAAGAAGGGTGAGGTTTACGGAGCCAGATCTGAGTTGAAATTCGAGTAAATAGTGAATGCATAAATAGCGAAAGAACAAAGTATTCTGAAAGTAAAGAAGTAAATGAGTTCAGTATTCATTAAAAGCTAAATAAGTATATTGAATGAACTAAATGTCCAATTTTATTAATTGTAATAAATATATTGAATGAACTAAATGTCCAATTTTATTAATTATGTAATAACTATAGAATTGCAGAGGGGCTATAATTTCATTTACAATTGCTGAGGAGCTTATCGGTTTTGATAAGAAATGACATTCTAAATCTAAAATGTTGAACTTAAATGAAAAGCATAAATAAAGATGATTTCACACACACCCTGTCTTTTTATTTCATGTGCACATATGTTTCCCCATAATCCGTGTGAATTGTGTCTGTCCTTAAGAAATCTTAATTCCATTCTTTAAACCTTATCTCCAAGTCACCCTAAGCCTTCCATCAAGATCGATCTACCAAAGTCTACTATCTACACAAAACACAAAAACAAAAGAACTATCGGCAAAAGATACATTAGATACAAAATAGAGTATATATAGCTCGCTCTCTATCCAAGAAGTACCACATACCACATATTGGGAATATGATGATAGTACTACCTGAATATTAACTTTAAGATAGAAAAAACATTCTACAACTTATCAAGAAAAGAAGTATAGAAACCAGCAAACAAAAGCTCAAAGCAACTACAAAAATCATCGAACACAGAGTCTCAAAACACACACTTAATCCTTAATACCGACTTCTCCAGTACACCATACAACATATAAAATCTATAACATCTATAACATCTATAACATCTATAACATCTATAAGACTATATCATCTAATCCTGATCATATCATCCTCACAAGTCCACACTACTATAAGCTTCGTTCCTCATGGCCCAATGGTCAAGGCGTCTGGCTACGATTAAGTAACCACTTCTAGGAAACCAGAAGATTCCAGGTTCGACTCCTGGTGGGGAAGCTCTTTTTTGGGCCTCACAACAAATATTGGTAGGCGCACGCCCCACTATACTTGATCTGTTTGTTCTCTTTACTGTCTACTTCTACCGCCATGAAGCTCTATTCCGTGTACATTCTCAACAAGGCTGGTGGCCTCATCTACCAGAACAACCTCAATCCCAAACTCCACCGACTTAGTGCCAACGATTACCTTGTTTTGGCCGGTACACTCCATGGAGTTCATGCCATTGCTTCGAGGCTAACTCCCACAATCAAGGGCAAAGACGGGGCCCATTTGGGCGAAACGGGCGAATATGCAGCAGGAGGAAACGCCTCGTTGCTTTCTACAGGAAAAGTGCTCAATTCCAATAGCAATAAGACCGGATTGCGCAGTATAGAGACAGACATGTTCAATCTCTACGTGTTTCAAAGCTTGACCGGTATCAAGTTCATTATCGTGTCGTCGCCCAACGCTGTCGTACTCTCGCCACCTCCTTCCGAATCCCAGCTCAATCCGGTCACCGAAGCCCCAATTCCCAGCAAGGGAGAACTCCAGAAACAGTACGAACTCGCCAACGAAGTGTTTCGCCAATTGTACATGCTCTACTCCGATTACGTGATGAAGGACCCGTTCTACTCGCTCGATATGCCCATAAAGAGCCACTTGTTGGATGCAAAGGTGGCAGAATTAGCTGCGCTGGTGTGATATTAGAACTAGAGAGAGATAGAGATTCTCGTTGGAATGTACAAGGTATCTAATCCAGATCAAGATTACTCGATGCATAAATACAGCTTTTATGGATTAGATGCTAATTACACAACACCAACTTGAGCATTGAATTTTCTCAACCAAATTCGATCATGTTGGTTATTAGAACATTGGATAATAGAAACGAGAGAATTAATGTTATATACTGTTGGATGTTGTTAACATTAGGGTTCTACACGACCACATTTCATACCTTGATTGGTCTCCTTTTACCACACACACACACACACACACACAACCAGAAGCTCTATCTATCGTTTCAGCATACAGAACATTTTCCGATGTCCTCCATTGACCATGCATTTCCTTTCCATGATTTATCATATTTGTGAATAATTTCCGATTAAGTTCACGGTCATTTTCATATCATTTGAGAGATCGAGGAACACAACCAGCACTTAAGAATATTGCAAGCAAATCAATTATTGCAGAAGTTGGACTATGGGGTCCCATACCAATTTCCGAATTTTCTGGCCATTTTTGAAGGTTTATCGAAGTTGTCGAAACGATTGATGCATTACCAGTGGGATTTCTTCTTATTTTCGAATAGAAGTATTCCAGAAATTTAAGGATCGCCCAGAACATCAGCCGAACTAGATTTCACAGCGTTGAAGGTCCAGTTCATGCTGGACATTTCAGAAAAACGGATAGACTCAATTCTGTTCTTACTTTATAATCAGTTGTGAACTTTAGAAATATAGAATTCCCTTTAGATCGTTGTAGTAAAGAAATTACAAAGAAATAAGGTCCTCCATCTCTTGAACCTTAAATTCTGCGTTGACAACAAGGATCTCCTATTCTCTTTGAGTTTGCTTGATAAATGCTTCTCCTGATTGAATTGAAAGAAACCCAATCTAAATCTCCTGATATAGCACGGAATCTAAGAAGTATTTCTCGAATTAAGCATCAATTACATTTGAGGGAGTTTAAATGGATTTTTCAAGTGAATTTGATATCATTTTCATGATATTTTGCTGGATTCTTCAAATTTTTGAACATTTTTGAGTTGTAGAGTAAATCGAAAAAGGCGGAAATTCGAATTGATGTATTTTTGGAGGGAGACCAAGAGGACTACAACGTTGCAATATGCACCAAAATGCACCAACATGCGTAAATACGTCAGGGAGCACATGGGGTCGGGGAAAATGCAACGTTGTAATGCAAAAGTGGAGCTAATAAAAGGTATTTTTAGGTATTTTTAGGTATTTTGCTATTATGGGGAAGTGTTGGGTCAGAAATGGTACGTTACATGACCAAGTGGCCCTGTGAAATAGAAACTTCCGCAGGTTCTAGACCAGTAAGGCAACGTTACAATGCATACGGCAAATATTTTCTGCGATTGTTGGCCTTTGAAGGCAGCGTGGGTTATGTCATTTCCACATTCAACATTCTCGAGCGGAGAAAAGTGTAATAAATCGTGGGGAGATGAAAGTGTCTGCATGAAAATGTCTGCATTTCGGATTATTAGCGCGACGAAAGCAAGAGTTGTTCCACCCCAGCTTCCGAGGCGGGGCTCAACCGACGCGGTAGGAACACGATGTGCGTCTCGATTAGGCACACATCACGCATGCAGAAATGCAACGTTGCAATGGTTTTGGGCAATGTTGAAATTCCCAAGGCTGATTTTAGAAAAAACTCCCTTACTCACTTCTAAAACCGTTATATATCCCATCTTTTGGTGTTTTCCCGGACTCCTTATAAATACCCACCTTTCTCCTGCAGAAATGAGAGTCAACCGTGTGGATTACCTACTCAATCCGATTACAACCCAGCCGTCTCCTCTGTCAAAGGACTCAGTTTCTAGTGAAGAACTCACCAAACCCAACGCCTCTGCTGCTAAAGATACACCTGCACCTTCGAACGGAATACCAAAGCTACCCACAACCTCCAAGTACTCCGCCATGACTCAGGAATTCGACTTTACCAACCACTCTCATCGTCGTTACAACCCATTGTCCAACACGTACATCCTCTGCTCGCCTCACAGAGCCAAGAGACCTTGGCAAGGTGCCAGAGAAGAGATCAAGAAGATGAACTTGCCCACTTACGACCCCAAGTGCTACTTGTGTCCTGGAAACATCCGAGCTACTGGAGACATCAACCCCAAGTACGACTCCACCTACGTCTTCACCAACGACTATCCGGCCGTGAAGCTCGAGCAGCCTGATTACGTCAACCAGGACAAGCCGGGCCTGCTCAAGAGCAAGTTGCTCAAGACGGAGGGCGTCAAGGGCAAGTGTTTTGTCATCTGCTTCAGTCCCACTCACAACCTCACCTTGCCGTTGATGAGCGTGGAACAGCTCACCAAGGTAGTGGATACGTGGCTGGAGTTGTACAACAACTTGTACACCGAATCGTTGCAGGGGTCGCCTTTCAAGTACCTCCAAATTTTCGAGAATAAAGGCAATGCGATGGGATGCTCCAATCCCCACCCTCATGGCCAAGCCTGGTGCTTAGACATGGTTCCCACCGAAGTCCAGGAGGAGTTGAACAACATGAGCAAGTACTACAGAGAAAACCAGACGCATTTGTTGGGAGATTACGTCAAGTTGGAGCTTCAGGAAAGAGAGAGAATTGTATTGGAAAATGACTCGTTCATCGTGGTGGTTCCATACTGGGCATTGTGGCCATTTGAAACCCTATTGATCTCCAAAGAACACTTGCATTCCACTCAAGATTTCAACGACAAGCACAGGCGTGATTTGGCGGAAATCCTCAAGAAATTGACCACCAAGTACGACAACTTGTTCTCCACCTTCTTCCCCTACTCCATGGGTATTCACCAGGCCCCATTCCACTGTTCGGACGAAGAGAAGCATGTCAGTTGGTTCCACATGCACTTCTACCCACCCTTGTTGCGTTCTGCTACAGTCAAGAAGTTCTGTGTTGGATTCGAGATGTTGGGAGAGGCCCAAAGAGACTTGACCAGTGAACAGGCTGCTGCTAGATTGCAGGAGTTGGACGGAGAGCAGCACTTCATGAACAGAGTCTAGACTGATTTTTCTATTCTCATGAACAGAGTAAAGGAATAGACTGATTTTTCTATTCTCATGAACAGAGTCCAAAGAACAGAATAGTCTGTTTTCTCTATTCTCCACGTCTTGCCCAAACTGGCTACAGCAACATAATAGCGATTGAGAACCAGATCTAGGTTACTTTATTTGAGTTTTTTGGCGGTATAGTCATAGCTTAATGTACCATTTCAATAACATATAGACGCATCAAAGGGAAAGAGCACAAATAATTAATAAAAAAGGAGATCTAGGAATTGTCATAGCTTAATTCGAAGGCTTTATGAAGAGCAAATAAATTAATAAAAAAGGAAATCTAGGAATTGTCATAGCTAATGTCTTTTCAGATAAAATATAGAAATCATCGAAGGCTTTATGAAGAGCAAATAAATTAATAACAATAATTCTAGGAATTGTCATAGCTTAATGTACCATTTCAATATTATAAAGAAGCATCCAAGCTCTGAAGAGCACAAATAATTAATAAAAAAGAAATCAATGGAGTGAATTGTAGACTATAGATGAGGCCATGTGGTTTATTTTGAGCTATAAAGGTAGTTAGACTCATTTTCATTAAATCGCTGTATTATTGTATATTTATGGTGACCTGAAAATTTGAATAAATATGTGCAAAGTATTACGACACACGATTAATTGGTACTATTAAGCTCTGATTTATAACCTTTTCTTCTAATTTTGGCCCTCATTCTGTGATAATGGCTAAATCTTTACATCCTAACTGATTTATCCATTTCAAAATACCCAATAAATATCCGAAAAAACATCCAAAAAGAACAGAAATCCCTCAAAATATTCCCCTAGTCCAACTCCATACGTCAATACTCCTGTTTATCTCAAATCCCAACTTCCTTCCCCCCTTAACTCCATTCTTCTACTTTCGCTACCTTCTCGATGCTCATCGAAAAATTTATTCAACTATCTACAATGTCTTCTCCAGAACAGGTATCTAAGCCGGCCTTGGAGGACAGAATTAAGGACAATAGAGACACGACCGATACCCGAATTGGCAAGGATTCTCCCTTTACCTTTGGCCAGAGATTTTTAGAAAAGGAAGAGGATGTTTTCAACCATAATGCTTGGGACCATGTGGAATGGGGAGAGGAACAAATCAGTGAAGCCAAGGAACTAATCGCCAAACAGTACGACCATCCGGTCAAGGACTTCGACAAGAAGATGTACAACGCGAATCCCGCCAAATTTTGGGACATCTTCTACAAAAACAACAGAGAAAACTTCTTCAAAGACAGAAAATGGCTCCAGATCGAGTTCCCTATGTTGTACGAGGTCACTGGTGCCGATTACAACAAGCCTTGCACGATCTTGGAGGTGGGATGTGGAGCAGGAAACACATTCTACCCTGTTTTGAGTCAGAACAAGAACCCCAACTTGAAGATCTTTGGATGTGACTATCTGAAGGTGGCGGTTGATTTGGTCAAGGCCAACGAGGATTTCCAGCCTAACCATGAAAAAGGAATGGCCTACTCATCAGTGTGGGACTTGGCAAACCCAGAGGGTCAACTTCCTGAAAACATGGAGCCCAACTCGGTGGATATTGTCATCATGATCTTCATTTTCCTGGCTCTCAATCCCAACCAATGGGAACAGGCCATTCAGAACCTCAAGAAGGTGATGAAGCCCGGAGGAAAGATCTTGTTCAGGGACTATGGCAGATACGACTTGGCCCAGGTCAGATTTAAGAAGGGAAGATTATTGGATGACAACTTCTATATCAGAGGAGACGGAACCAGAGTGTACTTCTTCACCGAAGAAGAATTGAGGGAAATATTCTGTGAAAAAGCCGGTTTTATCGAAGGCAAGATAGCCACCGATAGAAGATTGTTGGTCAATCGTAAGAAGCAAATCAAGATGTACAGAAACTGGTTGCAGGCTGTTTTCGATGTACCCCAAGAGTAGGCTCCTATTGGATAGGACTACCAGCAATAATAGATTCATGTGTATAGACGTCAATAGAATTGAGTCTGATAAATGCAAGACCCAGAAGTGAATGGAATTGTAGGAGTAGTTAATTAATAACCAGGTTTATTCTTCAACCGTCACTATTACAACATGTATAGACCTTTGCCTAGGAGTAGTTTGAAATTAAAAGGCCAATATACCACAATTAATATTACACTCAAATAGTTTCTTGAATTAATAGACCCTATTATTCCACAATTAATATTACACTCAAATAGTTTCTTGAATTAATAGACCCTATTATTCCACAATTACTATTACATTCAAATAGTTAGTTTCTTGAATTAATAGGCCAATATTCCACAATTACTATTACATTCGAATAGCTTGTTTCCTGATATTGATAGGCCAATATTCCACAATTACTATTACATTCGAATGGTTTGTTTCTTGAATTTATTCCTCAACTACTATTACATTCAAATAGTTTGTTTCTTGAATTAATAGACCCTGTTATTCCTCAACAATAACTATTACATACAAATAGTTGTCAAGATGCTTGAAAACTTTCCACAACTCCAATATTGACGACTCCGAGTTATGTATTAATGCCTTGAAGTTTATTCCTTGGATATATGGACTTGCAAAGGTATCGCTTGCAAACAAATTAGGCAAAGCCTTTGATAGGACCATTCCAAGAGTGCAATCTTCACCAGAATCCGTCTTGGGGCTGATTGGAGCTTGTATTACGTCTGTTGAACCACACACGTATATTTTTACTGGAACTCTTTGATGCTTGTTTAGTGGTATTATCTTTTCATTGATTTTGTCGTAATCGTAGAGGTTGTGGGAATAAATGGAATTCCAGAGAGTTTTTGAGTCGGATTCACTTAGATTCATAATTATCTTGGAATTTCCGTTTACCACAAAGCTTGACTGTTTCAATTGGTTAACCATGACTTCCTTGAGAGAACGGTTGTAGTCTAAGTTCAGCTGGCTCTTATATATAAATGGAATTATGAGATCCGAAGGGTAATCGTTGTAATGAATGGTTAATTTCCACTCATTCGTCGTTTTTGATCGTCTTGTTGGTAAAAAAAGATAGTCATGTAGAACACCAATAGGCAAGTTCCACTTGATGGGGACAGTTTCATAAGCCAACCAAAGTGGAAGGTGGGATACTTTTGGATCAAACTGAGTGAAATATGCTATAATTTTGGGAAATTCGACGGGAAAGTATGAGTTTCTTTGCAATCGAGATAAGTAGACTTTTGGTCCTTGAGGCGTATCTAACGTAATACTAACGTTTATGGAGCCATTCCATAGTTTTTCCTTCACTTCTATGGACATTTTGGAGTAATTGACACAGTTGTAGATGAGATAGCAAGGGTGAAATATTGATTGAATGAAAAGTGTGGGGTCACAAGAAGGAAATTGGCGATATTGGTTATTTGGAGGAATAAATCAGGAAGGAAATGGGAGAAATATGCCTTACAGTAGTAATAAGACAGTTTATGAACACTTTGCGGTTCAAAAGGGCCCAAATCAAAGCAATTGATTATCCGTCAAACAAGAACCTGTGATCCTGAATTGATTCAAAGTGGGCCAAAAAAGGCAGCAAAAAGAGGACCAGGTTACTTTAGTATGTATATTATGGTGTAAAGGTCTTTATTGGGTCCAATTATGACGTTTTTGCCAATAGTATGGTCTCTTTTGCTCTATTGATTGAAGTGAAGTTAAAAGCTGAATTTGATAAAATCGCACCAAGACTTTTGATAAAGATAAAGTTAAGAAAGTAAAAGTAAATGCAAAATATAAGAGGACAGGAATTGAGTTAAAAGAGTGTGTGATTTTTATATAGAGGAATCAAATCCGACCTTGGATTGACTAGAATCTTATTATTGACTAGAATCTTATTATTGACTAGAATCTTATTATTGACTAGAATCTTATGAAGGTACTTTTAATTCGAGCTTGATAGAGAAAAGTGCATATTATAAAAACGAATTAATACAGAGCACTATAGACACACAGGAAGGCAAAAGATCTTGAGAGATGTAATCAAGAATAGTGTACGTGTGCAGAGAATATAATTCATTTTAAGCAAACCGAGATGAAAATCAGAAAATGCAAAACCAACGAATCTGCCAGCTTAGTAAATGCAGCAAGCTTGTTGAAGTGTTCTTCAATCTAAGGAGGAAATATAATTAAGCTACGATCAAAAATGAATCAAAGTGAACCAGAATCCTTGAAATGGGAATAAAGCTGGAGTCTTAGGAGAAATATCGGTTTAATAATACTAAAATCCGTACTTCACTTTAGGATAATATATTACAAGAATTAGTGATCAGTATAAATGTATACTAATACCAACAAAAATTATTCTACATGAGTCAAATTAACACTCTCCGTCTAGAAACGATAAAATTAAAGTTCTAGATATCACATCACAATGGCTCTACCACTATGTTAGTGCAGCTTTATCACTATATATCTCACTACTCGTCCCTTTCCAACCTTCCCCACACCTTTCTCATATTAGACTTTCTCGCTATTCTTCAGTCTCCACATTCTTTACCTTTCCTATTACTTTCCTAATACTTTCTATTACTTTCCTATTACTTTCCTATTACTCTCCTATTATCTTCCTATTACTTTCCTATTACTTTCCTATTACTTTCTATTAATTTCCTATTACTTTCCTATTACTTTCCTATTACTTTCCTATTATCTTCCTATTACTTACCTATTACTTACCTATTACTTTCCTAACCTTTGCCTTTGCGTAGATACGGCATCTCGAGCACCTCTATTGTTCTGCCTCGCTATCTCGGTGACCCACCTTATTTCCCTCACTGCTGGCTAGTGTAGTCGTCCAGGTAGCACCATTGATGTCGACCCTCGCTACATTGCTGGCTATTCTGGTTCGGTATAATAAGAATCAGTCGGCACCACAGGACAATAGGACGCATCAATGTCAATAAGCGAAGGGATTATGACACCTGCCTGACAACGCCAATCAATTGGATCAAATCAGGCCGAGCCCCTGAGGTTATTGATCTCCTACAATTTCAGATAAAGAGGCTGATTCACGGGAAGAACTGTCGAACTCGAGGTCCATCCATCGTAGTAGATTAGTGACAGTGCAAAATACCCGCACTACGCCTAGCACGCCACGGCTAGGGTCTATTGCCAGGCCAAGTCTTTGCATTGGTCATTTGTGTCGAGAAGTACAGCCATCGTTGCCATTTGGACTCTTTCTGAACTGTATCCAGCAGTTTGGACAGTCTTGTAGTGGTAGACAGTGAACATCTGGTGATGGCACTGCACTCTCACTAAAAGTCTTGCCGGCTCACAAATCTCTCACTATTATCTCACTATTATCTCACTATGACTGTATTCTCACTAATTCTTACTGTATTCTCATTATGTTCTCACTATAATCTCACTATGACTGTATTCTCACTAATTCTTACTGTATTCTCACTATATTCTCTGTATTCTCACTATATTCTGTATTCTCACTAATTCTCACTAGTTCAGCCATCTCTGCCTTTTGAGCCACTGTACCCAGCAGTTTAGACATACATGCAAAGGTAGACAGTGGCAGATGGTGATAGGCACAGTATACACCTCGTGTTGTCACTGCATTCTCACTAAAGTTCTCGCTGGCTTGAACTAGTCGTCTCGCTGGCTCCCACAAATGTTCTCACTTGTCTCACTAAATTCTCACTATATTCTCACTATGTTCTCACTAATACTTCCCCAGTAGTTCTCACTAATACTTCACCAGTAGCTCTCACCCTCTACTAATCATCTCCATATCCACCTTCACCAATACCCAAAAGCCACAATCAGCGCAAATCCACCTCCCCCTCTCCTCTTGACATCTCTGCCTCGCTACCTTCCATGCGTCGTGCCTCTCGCTCCTGACAACGATGGCCTTCGGCAAGGTCGCATTAGCCAGCACCGCCCAAATCAGGAAGGCCAGCCTCCCTGGGCCTGTCATCAGATCATTCCATATAAGTGTCCTCGAGAACGCAACAAACCACCCATTAAAACTTCAAACCACCTCATCCATTCCTCCTCCATCACCTCCACTCATCCTGGTGCCTTTATACCACTTCCATATCGAAACCCAGGTACCAGAATCAATCCACGTCTCGTTCCATTGGAGTCGCACTAGCAAAGTCTCACTGGCAATACTTAGAAATAGCCAGGTCCAGAAACACCCCACAAATACGCCTGAAACTTGCTGAAACAAACCCAAAGAGTCTTTCTACAGGGTCTCCTTTGAGATACACCACCTTCCCACCTCATGCCCATATCCTAACACCCGTATCTGCCCATCTCCATTGCTGCAACCTCCCAAATTTTGCACCCATTTCAATATCCAGAAGTCCATGAAACACTCCACCAAACAGCGCCTTTCCCTGTTCGATGGGCCAAGACCCATCCCTGCAGACCTTGGTCTTGATGATATCGACATGTCCCACGCGGTTTCCTCCTACAAACCCGGAAATCTCGACCTTGGTGACCTTCCCAATGTGCTTCCAGTGTTCGACAGTGCTGGACGTCTTAGAAGATGCCACAAGGGCGACCGTCGAGTAGTCAGCATGCCTGTCTTTCCTCCAAGCTCTTATAAGGTGGTCTCGATAGATCTGACGTCCCTAAAAGTGCCACAGACCCCACAGAGCGACCCTTCTTCTCCAATCAAGATCTCGTCACCTCAGAAAGAACTTCCATCCACTCCTCCAAAGGACTTCAAGTTGGATTTGAACTCTTCCAAATCCACTCTAGTGGTGCCCAAGCGACCTGCAGTCCCTAAGAAAGACCCTTCCAAAGCTCCTAGAGCCGTCTCTATGCACATTCTTCCCAAAATCATGACACGTCTCGACGACCCAGACTCTCCACCTACCAACAAGTCGTTCAATTACGCAGATCTCTCCCCAATCGAGTCAATTGCCACAGAAAACATCCAAGATATTCCTGAAATTCTGCCTAAATTCACCAGTCATGTCAGTTCCTCCACTAGCACCTTCAAGAAACTGACATCTACTTCATTGCCTTTCAACTATGACCACAAGCACAACCTCATAATAAATGCCCAGGAATCACCAAAGAACGAATTAAAGGCGTCCAAAGACCCCAGTCATTCAGACATGCCCCGAATCATGGGAGGAATTCAAATGGATCATTCTACTTCCAGACACACGGTGCTCGATTCTCCAAAATCTCTGACCAAATCTCCAGTCCTTGGATTATCACCACCTTTCAAATCAGTACAAACTCCACCAATACGTTCTTCCTTTGAAGAGTCACCTAAACTGCATCGTTCATTGGAAAGGACACCACAACTGCATCATTCTTTGGAAAGGACTACACCAAAACTCCCCTCTATGACTCAAACTCCACATCTGCATCGTTCCTTGGAAAAGTCACCACACCTGCATCGTACTTTGAAAAGGACACCACTTAGAATACCTCCAAGACCCATAATGGACCTGCTGGTATCAATTGCCCCAACCATTTCTCCTCAGCAAACACCCCAGATCAAGTGGAAATCACCCAGTCAATTAGATCGGTCGTTATTGTCTCCTAAGGCACCCAGCCATGTCAGTTCTGAATTAATGTCTCCAATTGGACTCACAGTTACAGGCCATGATAATGTTCCAGATTCTCCTATCAATGAGTCTGAAATTATAGAGAGACCTCTGTCGCCAATGGAGCTGGAATCTAGTGGTCCCCATCCATACCAAGTCAGACCTTCTGACCATGTCATTGCATTTCCCAAAACCAAAGAATCTTCATCAAACCAAGTTCAAACTGGACTTGAAAGTCCACTTCAAATACAAACAGACACTTCTCCACAAACTAGTCTTGGAAGTGCCGATCTTGATGAAATCTACAGATTTTATGGCAATATCAACGGACCCGATTTCCAGATTCCTAAACATCTTGTCATTGATGACGACGACGATAGTCTTTTCTCGGAAAACATTTCTTCTTCCGATAATAATTCCATCTCTTCTGACTCTAAGTCTGTCTCTTCTGCAGCCTCGTCCATCGTTTCACATCCTGATCAGAATTCTCTTGATAAACTGAATCCAGAACTTGAAACTCGATCTAATGCATCTTCAGAAATATTGCCACAGGCATTTGAGGAGCTCAGATATGAAGATCTTCTACAAAACGATCCAGAAATTGGCCAGATTCCAGAGGACGCCAGTTTCAAGGACAGTTTATTCTCGGGATTGGATTTGGATATGGATATGGAGAGATTTCGGGAGCCTAACAGAATTGTCAGCGTGCCAATGCTTCCGTTTAAAATCTCCCAAAATTCCACATTGACAGTAAACACCGATAAGGACTTACCAAAGGTTCCGGTAATTGAACAAGAACCGTCGCTGAAACAGAAGAACCAACCTCTCCAGGTTAGAAAATGCAGAAACCTCAAAAGTTATCAAAGACATCCACTGGAAAGATTTTCTCTTTCATACACATCAATTCACCATGGGTCACAAATGTCGATAAATTCCAGCAAGGCCCAGGATAGACACTCGGTTGTTTCCAAGAATAGTTCGTGGTCTGTGGGTACTCGTTCGTCCAACTTAAGCGATGCAAAAAGCGATATGAAATCTTACGTGAGACAAAGGCCATTCAGTTTCTGCTTGGATAGTGGAAGTGACTATAACAGCTCCAAATATGGCCCTGCCTCCATGACTCCTGGAGCCAAAAACAGAAGTAGGGCCCATTCTTATTCTGATAAACGTTGTTCCAGTTTCAATACTCCAACACCAAACAGTGCAGGATTTATTCCCGTTCATAAAAGAGCCACAAGTACAGGCACAGCATTTCACCAATTCCAAACAACTCCTCAAAAAATGAACCCACTGTCCTCCTTCTCTGGAAATAGAAGTGTTAGCAATTTTTCAGAGCTGAATAGACCTGGACTTGGAATTAAATTTAACAGTCCGTCCAAAGTATTTCTGGAGTCCGATTCGGGAGCCAGTGGTACTTCGAAATCGTCTCTGAGTATACCAAGAATCCACAGAACAACGAGTGCTATCAATTCACCTTCTGATTCTTCTGATTCTTTTAGAACTGCACTCACTAGTCCTTCGACTCTGTCATCACAACCAGTCCTCAAAATAGAATTGCAGGTTCCACCTAGACCTTTGAAATCAAATGCTTCCCAGCCTTTGGTTATTCCACAGTCCAAACCGTCACAAGCTCCATCTAGCTCAACCAAAGTTTCTATGGCGACGACCCCAAAAATGAGTTCAAGTCAAGAGAAAGTACTTCCAAAAACTCCAGAAAGACAGAATAGATTTGGAGATAGAACAAAGTATCTTCAAGTTTAATATTGAAATTATTTGTCTTCCTATAATTGGCCCCATCATGTCAAAAGTCCAAGAAAACCTTTCAATATCATTGTACTACCGTCATAATTTTTTCAAGATTATCTTGTAATAATATCTTAGTCATTATTTAATTAGATCAGTTGTTTTGATTTATTTCTCCTTATTGTCATTCACCGTTGCATTATAATATTTGAAGTAATACCTCGAAAATCCAAGAGTTTACAGCTATATAACATATTTGAATTTTCATTATGAATATCATAATTGTTGTAGCCTAATAATATTCATTTATCCGAATACGAGGGGCCGTTCTTTGGCAGTTATGGTCTTTTGTAGTGAAATTTACTTCAATTTCACATTCTGGAATTCTACATTCAATAAATATTAATATTTCCTTATTTACTAATTATATCCTATTTACCACCAAATTACCTATATACTATAATTTCACCACCAAGTCCGATCCGGGGTAGCGGGAAATGAGTTCTTCCAAGTTGTACTTTTTAGCAACTTCATTGTTGATGAATCTTCCTCCCAAATAATGGACCCTGCCTTCTTTTTGGAAGAATTTAGCACAGGGTTTGGGTGCAGTCAAACTTACAAGCATTTTGGATTTAATGTCGACCTCTCCCGGACCATTTTCGACGTCCCATCCAGATGGAATGTCAATGGACACGATTGGGGCGATTTTGCCGTATCCAGAAGCCAACATTTGGATCAAGTCGTTGAAAGGGTCCCTAATGGGTGGACGGAAGGAAAACCCGAAAAGAGAGTCTATGATGAGACTTGTGTGGGGCGAATGGAGAAGATTCTGCACCTCTTCCAATGTGGAAAGTTCGGGAACCTCCAAATCGTGTAATTGCTTCAACAAGTTCGAGTAGAGCTGGTTCGAAGTGGACTTTTTGGGATAGTACACCACGGGGTGATATCCACCCCAAATCTTGAGATGACGTGCTGCAACCAAACCGTCTCCGCCATTGTTGCCTGGACCAACAAGAACCAATACTTGGTTTGGCGAATTGGGAGGATACTGGCTGACTAAAGGTGTAGGACTTGAAGTGGTGGAATTTCTCGAACCACCAGAAGGAGGAAATTCTTTGTAAATTGCTTGTGCCACGGCCAAACCGGCCAATTCCATGAGTTGGTCTATGGAAAAGGCACCGGTGGACATAAGCTCCTTGTCCAATTGGATGGCGGCAGCTGCTGTAATCGTCTTAAATGAGGACATGATAGTGAAATAGTGGAAAGACCTGGGGTATATGTGCTTGTCTGCAGTACGAGTAAAAAATGGGTCGAGGACGACCAATGTAGCCTGTTCTCTAAAACTCTGTTGTGGGCCCAGGTGCTGCTGTTGGGGGCCAGAAGCCGCAGCTTCTAGAAGCGGAAAGAACAGGGCCTCTAGTCGGCACATTTTCCTGCTACTGGCGTCTTTGCAGAGGATTATTCTGAAATCCAGTCACATGCCGAAAAGCACCTCTGAAAGGACAATAACGCCATCTGACCAGGGGAGGAAAGGGCCGCGGCCTGCGAGCCCAGGAACAAGCCAGAACCGGGCTCCAATGCTGCCGTTTGGGCGGCCAAAGGCCAGGCACAATGGCCTAGACGAAGCGGTCACGTGACTTTCACTCTGGTAACCGTCCTGTCTCCAGTCCCATTCCCCGTGGAAACCGGCCAGGCCGTCCATTTAGGGAAGCTCTCCAAGGCCCCAAAACCGTCTTTATTCCAATCGCATAAGCCAGCAGTATGAAACGGCCACTGTGCCAGAAAAATGAATAACCCACCAAATAAGTCTAGACAGCACCAGGAATCGGGGTCTGTGGGTCCGATCCACTCCATTTGTCCTTGGAATGAGCCATGATCCTCTCTGTCTCGCCAATTGTAGCACCAGACATGGATTCTCACAATTAGATTCCACATCACGAGCCTCGATCTACAATATAGACAAACAGACAGTCGGAAGAACTAGAGTAGTCGGACACAGGGGCAAGGTGGAATTGCATTGGATCTAGGGAGAAGTGGGGCGTTTCTACACTGGGCCAGCTCCTGTTTCGTCCAGTTCGTCTCCTTGCGTGGTATTTTTTGGACTCCATTTAGCGAAATCTGTTGGTCTGGACTAAAGACTAAAATAGTGCGGTTGGTCTCGCTATGTTTTGGTGGTGATTGTGGTGAGACCCACGCCAGATCTGGGCCCTTGCCTCTACGCTTGACCAAGTTTACGCAGATTCTGGCCCTCTTCGCTGCCTTCTTCTCGTACCGTCCTTTTCCTCGGTTATCTTTGCGCGCCGCCATTGGCCGTGCTTCCTTGCTTGATGTTGTGGTTCAGCCTCGCCGTCAATTCTCATCATCACACCACGCCACCGCGGTGTGTCGTCCGTCCGCCTCGCTAGGTTTCTCGCTAATTCCAACGCGCCCGGTGTTTTGGCCCTAGCCTCTCGCCAGCATCGCCTCGACAGGCCAGATCAGACTGCAAGGAGGCCACCAGATCTCGCCTCAGATACGGTTTTCGGGCCCGGAAAAGACACCACTATAATCTACAAAATCCGTAGACACCGATACAAGCATCAAATCCTCCGAAACCACCCTCCTTCCCTCCCTTTTCTCGCCTCTTCGCCAGCTCCTCGATCCCCCCTAAGCCCACCACGACGTGTCCTCCTGCACACACAAATTGAACAACCTATCCATGAAAAAACACTAACCGACCCTGTACCCTCCATCTTCTCCCGTCCTTTGCCCCCAAAAGGACCCCCTGTCGCCGTATCGCCACCCCGTCGTCGCCTCTGTCCCCAATTGGCCCCACCTACCGCCCCTAACCCCCCCGGTCTCGCCGTGCCACTACCCCAGGACCCCTGTGTATTATACGGCGAGCTCTCGTCAAAACCACCAGATCTTTCTCCACCAATCCCTGTTTACTCCTCCGCTTGTTTCGCCGCCATGGACACTCTGTACACGTACGAGTCGCCCAGTATGATCCACAACCTGCCCATGATCAACTACAGGAAGGACGCCAAGAAGGGCGTCAAGTTCACCTTCATGGTGGTGGGCGAACTGGGCACGGGAAAAACCACCTTTGTCAACAGTTTGCTCAACAAGAAGGTGTTGCTGCACCGCTACGAGGCCGTGGGCACGCCCACGGTCGGCGACACCAAGACGTTGACCTTCACGCTGGCCAAATCGGTGGCGTTGCCCAACACGGCCATCTTGACCAAACACGAGTTCAACGCCAGAACCGTCAACGAGGAGCCCGGCATTGCGTTGACGGAGACGCGCGTGGAGATGCTCGACGACGACAACATGAAGTTGTTGTTGAACATCATCGACACGCCCGGCTTCGGCGAGAACTTGAACAACGAGCTCTGTTTTGTCGAGATCGAGAACTACTTGAAGCAGCAGTTCGACTTGGTGTTGGCCGAGGAGACGCGTATCAAGAGAAACCCCCGGTTCGTCGACACCCGTGTCCACGTGTTGTTGTACTTCGTCACCGCCACGGGCCACGGGCTCCGTGAAATCGACATCCAGTGCATGAAGCGCTTGTCCAAGTACGTCAACATCATCCCCGTGATCGGCAAGGCCGACTCTTTCACCGAGGCCGAGTTGAAGCACTTCAAGACCCAGATCAAGATCGACATCAAGAAGTTCAATGTGCCCATCTTCCAGTTTGACAACTACCTCAACGAATACGACGAGGACGAAGACCAGGAGTTGATTGCCGAATGCAAGTTCTTGGCCTCGTTGCAGCCGTTCGCCATAATAGCCTCGGAGAACGAGTACGACGTCCGTGACCCCAAGTCGGGCCAGACCAAGAGAATCAAAGGAAGACAGTACCCATGGGGCTTGGTCGACATCAACGACCCTAAATACAGCGATTTCCCCATCTTGAAGTCGGTCATATTGGGCTCTCACTTGCAGGACTTGAAGGACTTGACCCACGACTTCTTGTACGAAACCTATAGAACCGAAAGATTGACCAAGGTCACGGCAGGCTCCAACGGCCACGCTACCGAAGAAGAATTCGAAGACGCCGAGTTCCACAACAACCTGGAGCACAATCCCGAGCGTGCTTCCAGCAAAAACTACTACAATGACACGGTGCCTTCCATGTCCAACTTGGCCCAGATCACCAACCACTCCAACGCCGACTTGACCAACAACAACGGCGACGATTCGTCCATCACATCCACCGACTCGTCGGTCAAGAGATCGAAATCCATGTTGTTGGAGGAAGACAACGAGATGCCTTCTCCTAAGTTGAAGGACAGTCCGCTGTTCTCGTCTTCCACGTCCACATTGTCCTTGGACAACCACGGCACCGCACAGAACAACTTCAACAAGAGCGACTACCTTCCCCCTCCCAGAAACCTCAATCCAAACAACACTGCATTCAAGAGATTGTCCATTGGTCCACAACGTAATCAATTGCGTCAAATTTCCGAGACTGTTCCGTACGTGATAAGACACGAAAGAATCTTGGAGAGACAGCAGAAGTTGGAAGAGATGGAGATGGCCAGTGCCAAGGAATTGGCTACCCGTGCCGCGATGTTGGAGCAAAAGGCCGCCAACTTGAAGGCTAAAGAGAAGTCGTTGATGAGAAGATTAGAGGAAGAGAGACTGAGAAAGGCACTGGCTGCGGTTTCTGTTGCAGATGAAACTACTATTGACGACGACGGAGCTCTGGTGGAGGAATCGATTCCTGCCAGTGAAACCACGCAGACCATGAGTCAAGAGGGCCAGCACGACGAGGTTTCGAGCGCCCATTGAATAGTCCATAATTTTTTGTAATCAGAGTACCTTTTCTAGATGTAGCTTTAGGCCGAGAATAGATAGCCGAAATGACGGTGTAATATGGAACAGATGTGCGTAAATGACAGGCCTCTGTCTAGATCAGCCGTGCTTCCAGCTCGTCTAATGAAGCAATTAATAGTGATAATTGCAGTATTTTCTGTTTTTGATGAAATCCGTAGTTAAAGTTTTACCAAGATGATTATCTTGAACCGTCAAATACTTTATAGTCTAAGTGGAATAGTATAAGGCGTTCACTAAAATCCAGTTAGATCCAGATGGTACATGAACTTGGTCCTAGAGGAAGTATAATTCTAGCATCACAATGGTTCTAGCCATAACCACCCTCTAATCACTCTATAATAATTCTCTCTAATCACTCTATAATTATTCTCTCGAATCACCCTAAATCTATTTGATCATATCTTCTTCTAGACACTCTCAAGTTTCACAAAGTCTTCCAAGGCTTCTAAACCAACAAGAAGCCTTTTCTACCTTCTCTCTGTTCTTCTCTAATCATTTCTCTGATACGTCTCTATCTTTATTTAATTCCTCTTATTTTCACTTCTCACTCTGTGGTTTACAATTCCGGCCTCAATTATCACACTCTAGCATATGAATGTCTCTCTATTTCCGCTGCTCCCACTAAATCGCCGTAAAATGACCAACTCGCCGTAACTTGACCAACTCGGCTCATATTCCCTAAGGGCCACAGTTTGTTACTGTCGCAACCTACCTTTCCATAATTACATGCTAATATAATCAAGGCTTGAGTTTGCATTTGAGGCCATATAAGGTATTGGAGCCAGCATTTCCAGCACCTCAATCGGCAAATGACAATTGATTATTGAATGACAATCGTGGATATTGGGCCGAACGAATTGTTACAAATTTTAAACCTTACCAAGCCTTGGTCTTCTAATAATTAATTAACTGATTGTCTCCTCAAAGTGGCACCGTATTTTTTTTCAAGATTGAAATTGGTCAAAATATAAGATACATTGGCATTAAATAGATTAATTATTTCCTCTGTAAAATACAAAATTAGATGGTAGAAGGGGCTTTGAATTGGACTCCCTCGGCATTCTGTAAAAATTTTTATTCTGCTCGGAATTATACTACTGTAATTATATCTAGAATGATCGCAATTTTATGTGCTGGAACAGGATTAAGTTGAAGAAATTTCCGAAGGCCATTTATTAATGACCTAATTACCAAGCAAAACTATAATTTCCAAGATTAGAAATCTCTGTTTCTCTGTCGCTTTTTTCAAAATTCTGTGAGTTTGGTGTAAACCGAAAGTGACTAACATTTTTGACTTTTTCAGTGCGTTGTTCACACTACTGGTTGTCAAGACTAATAATGGTCAAGGGATCTAAACACCAAGCTATATTCAATTTTAGCCATTGCAAAACTCAAGTGGCCAAAAAAGTCGAACTCTGTCCAAGTTGGCGTTTCAAAAGTGTAACTAGAAACGAGTCATGACGAAGTGTCAACGAACCGTCAACGAACTGTCAAACTAACCAGTGAAAAAAAAATTGAAGGGCACAAAATTCCAAAATCGACAGCAAGGCAATCGGTTTATTGCTCCGTACATCCGCCAACTCATTAGCAATTGGACGAACGGTCGGAGCAAATATCTGGAAACAAACACTTGAGTATCCAAGTTGTTTGCGCTTTCGTCCCTATGACTCCAATTCGGTTCTTGTCATCAAAAGGCAGATCGGCTGTCCCTATAAACTCGTCTTATCTGTCGCTAAACATTTTTTCTCGGTACTTTTCTTTGTTAGTTGAGACTGACGATAAAGTCTTATAGTCGTGTAACCTCAGCTCTAGGCACCACCAACCTCTCAATTTACATGGGTGTTGAAGCTCCATTACTACATACGTTGTCCTCATCCAAACTGCCTCTTTCTCCAGGCTCCTCCAGCGCCCCGTTTCGCTGCTCTTTGTCTATTCAACATCTCTCCCTAATTTCACCAGCACCTAATTCCACTCTCCCTATATGCGCTCTTTTCTCTCTATATTGACCCGCACTCTCCCTACGTGAACTCTGGCTTTCTCCCTATAGTCACCCCCATTTCGCACTACGTCCACCGTCCTCTCCCTATAGTCACCCGCACTCTCCCTACGTCCACCGTCCTCTCCCTATATTCACCCGCATTTCGCACTACGTCCATCCTCCTCTCCCTATAGTCACCCACATTTCGCACTACGTCCACCCGCCTCTCCCTAATCTCGAATTCCATCCTCCCTACGTCCACCGTCCTCTCCCTGTACTCGCACTTCGCCCATCAAAATTTAACCTGCTGTTACACCAACAAAGGACGCCACTACTACCTCCCTTCTTCCTCCAGTGGAACCATCCATCTTCCACTCATTTGTCTCCTTCCGTACCTCCCCGTACCCCCCGTCCCCCCATATCACCAGCCACGATGGAGATGCTCCAGATATTGGAAAATGCCATCCTAAGCACCGATCCCAACAAGAGAACCGAGGCCGAATTGAAGTTGGCCGAAGCCGCCAACAACCACTTTGCCGAGTACTTGAACTTGTTGGCTGAGGCCTTGGCCAATGTGGAGGCCAAGCGTGAAGTCAGGATGTTGGCCGCCATCGGCATGAAGAACCAGTTGACTTCCAAAGACGAGAGAACACGCACGGCCCAAGCGCTGAGATGGAGCGATTTGAACGCCGAATTGAAGCAGAAGATCAAGGACATCTCGCTCAAGACGTTGGGCGACTCGGAAGACAAAGTGGGCGCGTCGTCCGCCCAGTTGGTGGCGGCCATCGCCAACATCGAGTTGCCCCAGAGCGAGTGGCCCGATTTGATCCCCATCATCATCGAGAACACCAAGCCCGAGAACTCGGTCAACCTCAAGAAGACCTCGCACACCACCATCGGATACATCTGCGAAAACGCCGACCCCAACAACCCCGCCATCATTGCCCAGGCCAATGGTATCTTGATCGCCATCATCCAGGGAGTCCAGGGCAACGAGAAGTCGAAGGAAGTCAGCCTTGCGGCCTTGAATGCCTTGTTCAGCTCATTGGACTTCATCAAGCACAACTTCGAGAAGGAGGGCGAAAGAAACTACATCATGCAAGTCGTCTGTGAAGCCACCCAGGCCGACGACAACGAGTTGCAGGCCAGTGCCTTCGGGTGTCTTGCGCGTATAATGTCGCTCTACTACAGACACATGTCGCTCTACATGGAGAAGGCCTTGTACGGCCTCACCGTGTCGGGCATGCAAAGTGCCGACGAAAAGGTTGCATGCATGGCGGTGGAGTTCTGGTCCACCGTTTGTGAAGAAGAGCTCGAGGTGGCCTTCAGCAGAGATGAATTGGGCTTGTCTGCTGCCCAGATAGAATCGCGTCCCGACTTGGTGTCGTTCAACTTCGCATTGGTGGCTCTTCAAGACGTGTTACCTACCCTTTTGACCTTATTGACCAGACAGAACGAGGACCCCGAGCTGGACGACTGGTCCGTGTCCATGGCTGCCGGTGCCTGTTTGCAATTGTTTGCCCTGAACGTCGGCAACTACATCGTCGAGCCCACCATGCACTTCGTTGCTGCTAATATTGTGGATGCTGAAAGCTGGAGAAACAGAGAGGCCGCTGTCATGGCCTTCGGCTCCATTTTGGAGGGTCCCAGTGTTGACACCTTGAAGGAATTCATCATCCAGGCACTCCAGCCCATTCTCAGCTTGATCACAGACAAGGTCTTGCAAGTCAAGGAGACCGTAGCATGGTGTTTGGGTAGAATTGCCGACTTGGTCATCGGTGCTATCGACGGCTCCAACTTGGCTCCTATATTGGAGGCATTGGTTGCTGGTTTGCAGGACCACCCCAAGGTTTCTACCAACTGTTGTTGGACTTTGATCAATATCCTTGAGAAGATGTGTCCCAATGCTGCTTTCGAGGAAACAAGCATCATGTCTCCATTCTACCCCACAATTGTGCCCATCTTGATACAATTGAGCGGTAGGAATGATAACGACTTCAGTTCTAGAGCCTCTGCCTACGAAGCCCTTTCCACATTTGTCACTCACAGTGCCAACGACACCATGCCTATTGTGCACAATATTGCCACCGAGGTGTTATCCAGATTAGAAGCCACCATCAACATGCAGGGCCAGATTTCCAACAGCGAAGATAGAGGAAATTTGGAAGAGTTGCAGATCAACATCTTGTCCTTGTTAACCAACATCATCAGAAGATTGAAGTCTGATGCCACCCTGGCTGCCGACAACTTGATGACCATGTTCTTGAAGTTGTTGAGCAGTCAAGAGAAGAATGCCTTGATCGAAGAGGATATTTTCATTGCTATTTCTGCCGTTGCTGGTGCAGTTGGTGTTTCATTTAACAAGTACATGGAAGCATTTTTGCCCTACTTGACCCAGGCATTACAGAGCACAGACTCGCCTACCTGCAACACCGCTGTGGGCTTGGTGGCTGACTTGTCGCAATCCTTGGGCATGGGCATGTTGGACTACTTAGAGGGCTTATTGAATATCTTGGGCGCTAACTTGAACAGTGCCGAAGTAAGAAAGGAGTTGAGACCTGCTATTTTGTCCTGTTTTGGAGATGTGGCCACTGCCGTGGGCGGAGCCTTCCAACCATACCTTGACATTGTTATGCAGATTTGCAACCAGGCTTCGCAGATCGAACCTGAAGATCTCTCGATCGATGCTATGGACTACGTCTTGAATGTTAAGGAGTCCGTATTGGATTGTTACGTTGGTATCGTTGGGGGCTTGGGCGATCAGCCTGGAGCCATCTTCCCATACGTAGGCACCATTCTCCTTTTTTTGGAGAGAGTTGCCCTCGACGTGAACATGGCCGTCACTGATGCTGTTTGCAGATCTGCTACCGGCTTGTTGGGAGACTTGGCTGCGATGTATCCACAAGGAGACTTCAAGCAAGCCTACCTGCAACCATGGGTGCTCGAGTTCATCAAGAAGACCCGTTCCAACCAGTACTTCGACGACAAAACCAGGGAAGCTGCAAGATGGGCCAGAGACCAACAAAAGAAACAGCTCCTGTTGTGAAGCGCCGCATCGCCCGATCCGCACTATAGTGGGTCGTTTTGTCCTGTCCGGTGGTGCAACGGTGGTTGTGAAGGCACACTGGTCCGCTAGCCAGCAACGCCTGAACTGTTGCACAAGTATTGTCTAGATCGAATGGTTTTGAACATCCAATAATAGGAGCACATTCGGCTAGCAGCTACTCGGCTGCAGTTGTTGGAGGTTATGTGTCTGTTGGCATGTGCACCGCCAGCAGCGTTCCCACCCTGTGATATCACTGTCGTCATCTCTCATCATGCTCTCATTTTCCCTCCCGACCTCTCACCTGCTCTCACCTCCTCTCATCTCTCACCTCTCATTCTCTAGTCATTGTTCCCCTTTCGTCATCTCTCCCCCTCCCATCTCTGCCTCTATCTAATTTTCCACATATCATTCCCCCTTGTCTCATCCAGGGCGTTTTTTAACGTTTTCACATACATATGTATATAATATACACCCGACTATGCAGCAGTAGATTTACGAAGCGGGCAACTAACCCGGTGCCTCGCCAAAGGTGCAACAATTGCCCGTATTTGGAACGGTTCGTGCCTCAATCCAGCGCAATTTTTCTTCTCTGGGCCCTATTGTTGGTCAATAGGCCGCTCCATCTTTACAGAGGGCTGGGGTGCCAGACATAGAATAGGCCGCATCAGGCTAAGGACACGATTGTGCGGACATTTTCGGGGCATTGTCCAGGCATGGCCCCATGCATCCGCACATACGCAGCACAAAGGGGAGGGCACTTTTGCCGACTCTAGAGCATCCTTGTGTGGGAATTAATATCCACTAGACTCGAAATTTCACTAATTATTACCCAGCCTGCGTGCCAGTGGGTGCATAATTACGCACCCTTGGCCATGGCGAGCATGCAATGGATTCTCCCGTGATTGTGCCCGGTCCCAGGGCCCGCAAAACGCCGTGACACCGCATGTCGGTTCGAGTAGCATCTTTAGCTTTGTGGTTAGGCGAGTTATGGGCCTTTTTAAAGGGTTTAGTGCGATTGTCGCGACCGCAAGAGAAACTCGTGATTCGGCGGCCTTTGGAGGTGGAAACATGGCCAAACTTGGCTGCAATGCGGGCCCGGCCGGTGCAACGCGACAGAACCGCCAAGAAGCCGGGATCCGGGACCGGGGGCCCAGACAGGGCCCGATCTGGACCTCCAGCCATTAGAGCAGAGCCCCCACGAGGCGCGCGTCCTGCGTATTTCCGCGGGCTGCACCCCGACGCGCATTTGACATATGCAAGCTGTTTAACCTGATCGGGCAAAAGTGAAAAATCCACCTGCCCAAGCAACCCTGGTGTCTGTAGTTGCACTCGGCAACGCTATTTCCGCGTTGGCCTGCTGAGGCTCCCATCAGCAGGCGCCGTTAGTGTAGTCGGAGCATCGATCTTGCGCGATGAGATGTACGAGGCCCGAAAGCCCGACAATACCTGCGGATGCCGCTTCGATGCCCAGGACGCGGCCATGGCGCCGCCGTGACTGTCGCCCGCTCCCCGCCCATCCACCGCCTGCGACGTGCCACTGGCCCCGTTGCATGTCTCGACTGTATCTTGCTTCCCTGGTCCGCTGGGCCCACCTGTACGGCTGCCAATCAGGCTCTCGCGTTCGCCAATTGTTGGCTCTCGTGGACACACCGGCTCCTGGGAAAGGTGTGCGGATGCATTTCCGGCGGTTCCTGCGGTTCCTGCGACGGAAAAGGGGCCCTGCGCCCGTTTCCGCCCTGCCAGGGCCCGTGGACCACGCCGGACAGGTGGTGTTCTTCGAGATCTCTCCAGGAGTGGTGTTCGCAATTCGAGCTTTTGGACAGGGCGAGGAGGTGCAGGTGTGGGCACTTTTCCCCCTCCATCTCCTCTTGCACCTCCACCACCATGGCCCCCTCCACGTCCCCCGTCATGCCGCCACCCGCTCTTGCTCCTCCTCCGTCCCCCCGTGCTTTCTCTCCATTGTCACGTCGTGCTGTTTGCATTGTCAAGAAAACCTCCCATTTCTCCCAAACCGGAAACCAGGTCGCAGTCTCACCACCAGCTCTCGCCACAAAACCTCGCTGGCCCTGTGCAACCGTCCCCATCACCAAACACAAACCCCCACCAATGTCCACACCCGCCAGCCCTTTCCTGCCCGCAACAGCCCCCAAGTGGCCCCATTCCACCCCGGTCGCCTGCCTCCCTCGTGTCTCCTTGTCGCCATCCCCCCTGTCGGCATTAGTCGCCCTCTTCGTCCGCTCGCACCTCCCCCAGGCAGGTCTTGTTGTGTCCCTAGAACGCGCCCTCGCACCACCATTGTGGACCCACGACGCACCCACTCCTGCCCCAGCCTGAATGTGAACATAGGCAACTGGACCGATCGAGAAGGCGGCATTGCCGCCGCTGCACCCCTCCGTGGCCGATTGTTGGACCCGGGGCCTCCAACCCCCACAGGCGCCCACCACGGGTCGGCATCGGGGTCTGTCCCAGTGTGTTTGTGGAGTGTTGGTGCAGTGTCGCTGCAGTGTCTGTGCAGTGTCTGTGAGTGTCTCGCTAAGTATATAAGGTGAAAAAATCCGCCTCCACCACACCTCTTCACCAGGCCTTTGCCCACATATCTCCCCAGCCATCATGCCTACGTTCTTTGCCGGCGACTCCAAGTACTCACCCGTGCCCTTCGACCACACCTACATCCTCTACGACCCCAAGGACGCGGTGTCGGTGATGTCGCTCCACCTCTCGTTGTTGCCCATCTACACCATGGTGTTCTACACCTCGTGGTTCCTCTTGTCCCGTGAGATCGAGCCCGTCATCGTGGTGGGCGGCCACCTCGTGCTGGAGGTGTTGAACAAGATCATCAAGCGCATCATCAAGCAGCCCCGTCCCGACTTCCACAAGGACTTCGGCACCGGCTCCTACAGCTTGACCTACGGAATGCCCTCGGCCCACTCGCAGTTCATGGGCTTCTTTGCCGGCTACTTCATCTGCATCCTCCTCTTCAAGATCAAGAACTTGTCGTCGTTCCAGATCTACGCCTCCTGTGTGTTCATGGCCGCCGTGTCGGTGGCTGTGGCCTTGTCGCGTGTCTACTTGTTGTACCACACCCTCCAGCAGGTGTGGGTCGGTCTCATGTTCGGTGTGGTCCTCGGCCTCTTCTACTTTGCCATCATCACCATTGCCCGTGATATCGGCCTTATCGACTGGATTTTGAGCTGGCCCATCGTCAACTTCTTGTACGTCAAGGACAGCTACTTCCACAACTACCAATCCTTCAAGGACGAGTTCGACATGTACGTGCGCTTGGCCACCCAGGCCAAGGGCGGCATTGTCTAAAAGAGAACCTTTGGAAGATAGAACTGAGTGGAAATTGGCCCAAAACTCCATTTCCATGTAAATTGGAAATTGGCTGAAAATTCAATTTCTACCACTTCCTACTTCCCCATTCGTGGTCCTCACCTCCGCTTGACACAGACGTCCGTTGACTGTCCTGTGCCTCGCCTTATGTTTGTCACTATCTTGTTATGAAATCTTGTTTTCGCTTTGATCTGGTTGATTCATGGCATTTGCTTTTCCGTTTGTTTGATGTTCCCGTTCCAACGCCCTGCCTCGTCTCTGTCTCGGTATGAGTGCAGAGCAGGCCGCCCCCAGGATATCCGGCCCCTTTATAGACTCGCTACTTCAGTTCTCAGTAATATTATGCATTTAATAGTAATCTTGTACTTGAATTTATGAATCGGTAGAAGATAGGAATTGAGAGGAACTGGAAGTGCCCAGAATTAGGAATGGACCCAGCAATTAGAGCAATTGACACACCAATTCAGTGCTTCGCTTTCCCTGCTCTTCTTTGCCCATCTCTCCAGTTTCCTACTCTCCTTACCGTGACTTCTAATCAACCCGTCTAGTGTGCTCTATCTAGAAGTCGTCCCACTTGTCCTCCTCCTCTTCCTTCTTCTTGCCTCCGCCAAAACCGTCCAACTTGGTCTTCTCTGCTGCCTTGAAGCCAAACGCAGGCTGGATCTCCTTGGGCTCACCTCCCTGGAAGTACTTGTCAAAAGTCTTGTTCAAGCCATTCTCGTTGATGTCCTTGGTGAAGGTGCTGAAGGTCTCCTGGCCGTACTTGCCGGTGGCCTGCATTTTTTGGCCAAACTGGGCCATGGCACGGCGGGCCTCGGCGCTGATGTCACTTTCCTGGATCTGGTTAATGCCGGGCTTGATCATGGTCTCGTTGACCTCCGACACAGACTTGGCCACGGTGGACGAAAACAAGCCCCAACCCTTGGACAAGGTGCCCAAGGGATCCGTCTGGAACTTCTCCACAGTGAACCCCGAGAACGAGCCTCCTCCTTCCGACTGCTGGGGAGCTGGCGTGTTACCGAAGCCGGCATACTTGCCTCCTTGCGATGGGGGCAAGTGGTCGGGTCTCAGGTCGTTCTTGGACCCCAAGTCGGCAAAGTAGGCCTCGTTCTTGGCCTTGTCGATGGCAGGACCACGTCTGGACTGGATGGCCTCTTGTGGTGTCACGGTGCCCGGAGTGCCGGCAGCACTGCTGTTTACATCGGGTAAAGTCTTGCCCGTGTGGTCTTGGGGCACGAACTCGCGGTCCTCGATGGCACAAGTCAAGAGTTCCTTGTAGTCTTCGGCCACGTAGTTGTCGTACTTGGCTTTTGCAGGCAACGCCAAATCCACGCCGTTGGAGGTAAAATACTCTCTAATCCGGGCATTTCCGCCCTTCTCCATTCTCAACGTCTCCTCGGGCTTGAACTGGTCCATGGTGATGGAACGGACGAACGAGATGTGGACACCCAACCCACGGTGGATTCCAGCACACTCCAAACAGATGAAGATACCGAACTTGGGCGAGGCCCATTGGGGGTTGGGTGCAGCGCAATCAAAGCACTTCTTGTTCTCGCCGGTCTTCTGGAGGGCCAACAACTTTCTTCTGGTTTCGGGGTCGATGGACATGGGTAGGAAGATGGTATGGTGTAGGTTTGGAAAAGGATAAAAAGGCGGAAAACGGGGCACGACTACTACGCGTTGGACGAGGCGAGAGAGATAGGAAGATAGAGGTATGGGCCTAGGGGAGGGCGATTTGGGTGGACTAAAGAGGTAATATGGTTAGATTTGATGGGAGGTTGTCCTAAGAGGTGTTTGGAGTTGCTTCTTTGCACTTGGGTGCTCTTTTGCCGGACCGTAGTGCTGGAATTGGGTCGCGCATTTTGGAATTTTGACACCGCCGTTTCGCAGGAGATACGGCTGAGAGTGTAGAATCAGGGCGGTGCTGCGATGTGGGAGACCCATACTTGCAGGGGTGGTGGGCGCACCGGCCAGGACCACGTCTGTCAAATCTGGGCCCATTTGGGCATCTGGGGCCCGAGATACACGTGTTTCCATATCTCCATTCTAATGGTGAAAAATGTGAAAAATCGCATAATCTATAAAGAGGGACCAATTGATTCCAGACATTTGCATGCATTTCAGCGACCTCACATGCCGGCATGTCGTCTCGGTACCGACTTCACATGGGCTCTAACCAAGGCGGTCTATCTCCGTCCTACAGGTCGGCCCCGGTGTCTATTGTTGGACAACGGACACCTCCAGTAGAGACACGTAGTGTTACTGCGACCAAGCCCGAGCACATTACAGAATAAGGAAACCCCAGTTGTTTCTGGCGACATTGCCAGAGCAATGGAACGAACTCCGTCGATGCCCGTTTGGGACCCAAATAATAGTCTGGGCCCGTATCGTTTTTGCCATGGTCACGGCGGAGTCGGTGTATTGTGTTAATCTTGACCAATCCGTCTGGTGTGGCATTTATGTACATTCCCTTTTCAATGCCACTTCACTCCTCTCTGCCACTCACGTCAACTCCATTTTCGCTTGATTTACACTTCCCAACGACTCACACCCCATGTATGCAAGACACAAAGGGAGTGCCACCTTCTGCCTGTACCAGTGCCTTGGTCTGCACCTCTCCGTTTTCGGAATGTAGGCTTATTCCGAGCTCTGTGAATAGACCAAGGGGAAAAATATTCAACAGGGGTGGGGCATTCGAGGGAAAAGGGCCTGGGAACCCACCACCGATTGTCTGCACGTAATATTCCGTTTTCGATCGTAACCATTTTCTCAAAATAGATCGAAAGGACTTATTCTTCGGGATTCTTCGAAATCCTTGCGATTGTGGGTAGGAACCCACTGACCAGCGCCCTTCCCGACTAAAGCCTTCGCTTTTTAAGCGAAACCCACCAATCAAGACAGGAAGAACCGGGCTTAGGGGATTATTCCTTACTCTACAATGACTTTTGGTAAATAATTTTTTGGCAAGCAGAAGGTCATTATCGCATATGCATACCATGTTTAATCACATAGACTAAAGGACATTTTAGGGGAGTCGAGAAACGGCGATTTTCAAGATTCAGAACCCCTGTGGAGGCTTTTGTGGGGCTTGTGGTGATAGTTGGTCTGGCACAAATCTTTCCTTCACCCTTGTGTCCATTCGTTGCTCCAGATTCACTGCAGGGACTGGAAAGTCCAAGGGTCTACGCTTTTCATGGATTTAATTCTTTCTATTAATAATTTAAATTAGTAATTGCTGGATTTGTGCTAGGCGACTTCTAGGTTACGGGCTCCTTGCTCGAGTGACTAATGAGCATTGGTAATTGATGACTATTGACATGCAAGTGATTTCCTTTCTGAACTAAGAAATAATTAATTCGTCTGAAAAGATACGTATTCCCATGGTCTGGTGGTGTCTTTCTCAATCGGCTTTCTGTAACCAATTGTAACCAATTGGTGTAAGAGTAGGTATACTTGGTATTTTTTCAATATGTATGTTTTGGTACGCGTTATCCTTGTTTGATTGTATATTAAATTATCTATCTATTTGCTCTCTTGTGGATGGCATTTTCCTTGGTGCTTGGATTTTCTCCCATTCTGATTGTTATATACCTGTGATTGTTCTAAAATACTATTTCTTTGCTAGTTAGAACTGTGGTATCTCCAGTGACTTCTTGGAGACTATTCACAAATAGATTGGTCATTAAGTATCCTGAGTGTACATATTTCCTGGCAGTAACTTTCCAAGGACTACGCAACTAATTGTCACCGTATTCGGAATTTGATCTGCATTAGCCTTTCTGGGTTTTTGCTTCCCTTCTCAATTTCCATATTGCAATAAATATAAATATCATTTATCCAAATCTGGGATATTTCACTACATTCCCAAAACATCCTCATGTTTCGTCCTTTCCAAGTTCTTCACTGCTTCTACTCATAAATTTTCCCAAATTTCGTGGATGTATTTGCACTTCTATATTTCATGAATTTCCTCTAGTTTGATTAATTTTCAATTCTATCCACTGTTCAGATTCAATTCTATGAATCCATTCAGATTCAATTCTAAAAATCCATTCAGATTCAATTCTATGAATCCACTGTTCACATTCAATTCTATGAATCCAGTTCAGATTCAATTCATAAAAGTAACTGGTAATATATTTCACTTCTAATCATATTGATGTTTTTCAACCACTTTTCTCTTTGCTGATTGTCGCTAATTACATGTTCCTAATGGTCTTGTCGGTACATTTATAACTAACAATGAATTCTCCAAAAATCGTCTCTACAACTTGGAGTCGGTGGCCTCGTTAGCAGACTTGATCATAACAGGGTACTGGTCAAGGCCGAGGGTTCCCAAATGCCATGCACCTCCGTCCACAACCTGGACGGTACCGGTGATCCAGCTGGCAGCAGGAGAGAACAAGAACACGGTGGCTTCGGCAATGTCTCTGGTGGAACCCAAACGTTGCAAAGGAACCTTTTCCTCTCTGTTGTTGCCTCTCAGCAAACGCTTCATGCCCTCGGTGTCACCAATAGGACCAGGAGCAATGACGTTGGATCTGACACCAATGGGGCCCAATTCGACGGCCAACGCGTTGGACAAGGCGTCCACACCGGCCTTGGCGGCACCCACGTGGATCTGGAAAGGCACTCCGTAGTAGTGGAGCGTGGCACTGACGAAGAGAACCGCACCCTTGTTCTTGCGCAACTGCTCGAAACACGCCTTGACGGTGTTGTACGAGCCCAACAAGTCGATGGACACCACCGACTTGAACGCGTTGCTGGACAAGTGGTTGAAGTCACTCAAGAAGTTGCCTGCCGCTCCGGCAATGACAAAGTCGATTCTGCCCAACTCGGCCACGGTCTTCTCCACGGCCTTGGCCACAGACTTGACGTCCCTGACGTCGGTTCCGCCGCAGGCGACCACACGGGCGCCCTTTCTCAAGGCGGCGATCTCTCTGGCGGCCTTGGCGGTGTTCTCTTCGTTTCTGCCCACCACGGCGGCATTGGCTCCAAGGAGCACCATGGCCTCGGTCTGGACCCGACAGATGGTGCCGGCACCTCCGGTGACAAAGACGACCTTGCCCTTGAACAAGTCGGGTTTCCACACGCTGTTTTCGACAAAGGATTGATCCAAGCCCATGATGGAGTGGTTTAGTGAGATAGTAGTTAGGGAGTGCGGTTAGGGAGACTCAAAGGGAGACCGTAGTTGGAGAAAGTGCGCTGTGATTATAGATCAATTGTAACTGAGGGCACACTTGATGGATCTGGGCGTTGTTTCAGGGTCCACTGTAATCAGAGTGAAAGAAAACTGATGGATGTAACTCTGCACTTCCTCGGGACTGCTCGCTATATATAGTGATGTAATTCGGTACCCCGCAAAAATGCGTGTGATATTAGACGTGAAATTTGTGCACTCTATTACTTTATACATATGATACAGGAACCGGCCCTAGCTGGAAGCTGAGGTGCCATTGGGGTCGTTGGGGCTGTTGGGAGAGCCGCCATGGGTGGGGGTGTGGGGCGAGTCCGGAACGGCGCCGTTTTTGGCGGCTTCTGTGCCGTTGGAATGGGCATTATTGCCATTGGAGATGCTCCGAGTGGCTTTGTGGGTGGAGGAGGGGGAAGAATGCTTAGTATTATTGACACTGGAGAGCTTGCGCTTGCGGGTATTGGGATTGGCGTCGGAAATGGGGTTGGAGGGCGAATTCTGCGGCAGAGGCGTCTTGGTCGAGGGGTCGAGATGGGCAAAGATGTCGTTGTGGGTCGGGGCCGGGCCGGCATAGTTGCTGTAGGCCGAGCCGATGGGACTCAAGGGCCCGTCCGAGGGACTGGCTGGGTCTTGGGCTGTGATGCGTGCCGAGGAAACAGTGGTGTAGGCTCCGAAATCGGAGTCCAGCTCGTCTGGCGACGGGCCGGCGGTGGTGGGACTGGATGCTTCGAGCGCTAGCGAGCCCGTAGGCTCGGGACTGTGGTCCACTGGCGTGGGCGTGGTACTTCCCTCGTCATTGATCGGAGTCAGCGCATTGTGCTCATCCACCATGTCCTCCGCAAAGCCATTTTGCATCTTGCCATTGGCCATGGACTCCTCGTAGAAGCCATTTTCCACGAGATCAATCAACTCGCGTCCACTGTTCACATAATTCAACTGGGTGCCGCAGAACTCGCGGAAGTTCTTGTATATGTAGCTAGCCAAGAGCTTGTAGTTGAAGCGCTTCTTGTTGACGTTGGCGTCGCAATTCCGCAAGATGATGTCGAGAAAGTCCAAGTTGGTGGAGTTGGCGAGGTTGTTCTGGTCCTTGACCTCCTCGAAAAACTCGAAGAAAAATTCCAATATCTTATTGTTGATGATGTAGCGACAATATTCGTAGTCGTTCAACAATATCAAGCTCTTGAAGCATCGGACAATGCTCAACTTCAAGATCACTTTGCAATTTGTCGTGAGAAGCTTGGCCAACCCCAATATTATATTATTGTTGAGAAAAAATGGACGGGAAATGTTCACGTCGTGCTCTTTTGTGCAGAATGAAATCAATTCACATAATTGCTGGTATAATAATACATCGTTTCGAATGCGAGTTAGAATCTCATGCATAGCATCAGTCTGGTCAACAGAAGCTAACTCGATCAAATTCTTAAATAATTCGGGTGCAACTTGGGAATAAAAAGCCTTGAAGTAATTGTTGGTATTAATATCATGAAAGTCGTCATTCATCACGGATCCATTTTGATTTTTGTTGTCGTTTGAATAATCATGCCTGGGAGCATCCATGTCGAACTCGTTATTAGTTGGGGCATTGGATGCTATATTGGAATCCAAAAGTATCCTCAATGCTTCATAAGCTTGAACCTTGGATCCGGGATTCTTGTCTTCTACCAAAAGTTTGGTAAGAATCGAAATAAGAGTCATGTCGTCGGATAACTTGAGCTTGATGTTTTTAGTTTCAACAATGGTGTCATCCTTATCATCTTCAATAACAGGACTCAATGGAGGTTCAAAATTATCGATGCTTTCCTCGTTGTCAATGGAATTCACCAAGGAAACATCTTGTTCTATAATGATCACGATTAATTCTGTTCCGAATACGCGTATCTTGCTGTCGGAATCCTTGAGGGCGAAACTGATCATTCTGAAAAGTCCACCTTTCACTAGCAACGAGAAGAATTCGGATTTCTGGTGCGATTGGAGCGATTTTGCTATCAAGACGTACTGGTGCAACATTTTTACTCCATCTCGTTTGAGAAGGAGTTGCTCTTCGTCGATTTCTTCTCCTTCGTCATACATGTCGAATAGCTTCTCCAACAAGCTCGCGTTCATCAAGTAGTGGATGATTTCGACCTGGTTGACGTAGATCAAGGACGAGATGAGATTGAAGGTTTGATCGTCCAAGAAGCGGGCTAGCACCACGTCCTTCAAGAAGTTGAAATGGAAGTCTTTCTTGAAGATGCCCACCTTGTCGACGGGGATGACGGTTTTGAAGCTCTTGTTCTTGAGGTAGTCGCGGTGGCATGCCTTGAAGTTGGGGTATTCGGGCACGTACTCAAGAATGCCCACCAAGCCGAGGATCTTCTCCTCGGTGGACAAGAACTCCTCGATGAGGCTGGCCTCGTTGAAGAGGATCAAGCCCTTCATGATCTCGCTCAACGCGTACAAGTTGGTGATGTTCTGCGAGCGCTCGGCCTCTTCGAACGCGGCGACCAACTTGGAGAAGTAGTCGTTTTCGATGATGTAGCTCAGCACGCTGGAGCGGGAGAACTGCGAGTTGGCGTTCTGGTTGACCAGCTCGAGCACGGCGTCCAAGTTGGACGGCGTGGGGTCGCAGGGGTACGTGATGGGCCCGGTGATGAGCTCGGTGATGTCCTCGCCGTCGGACATGCTGGGAATGACGTAGTAGAGCGAGATCTCCGGACTGAGCTTGTCCTGCTGCACCTTGATGATGAACTCGCACAAGTCGGCGCATCCTTCGGTCTCCTGGAAAGACAACGCGAGATCCTTACCGGAAGAATCCGTCCACACGATCAACGTTTCCTGCTGTCTCTGGTACTGCGTGGAGCCTTCCAACACCGACTTGAAGATCACGTCGCCGGAGTCCAACTCATTGCGGACGAGGAAGTACGGCACCGAGGCGTCATCGATTTCTCCGACGCAGTAGCCGGTGCCATTGTCCAACCAGTCTTCACCCTGGAGAAGATACACTTTGACACGCCGGGGCGTCTGGCCGGCTCGGACCTTGTCGTCTTTGAAGCTGGCCATGATGGGGGCCTGGGGCGGGAGTATGGGACGGAGGTGCCGTTGGAGAGGAAAGAGGGCAATGGATGTTATCGGAAGAAAAGGGCACACAAAGCGGGAGTCTGGGGGCGGAAACCGGGGGGGATTTCGGGCAGACGGCGGGCTGTTGTGGGGGAGGGGCGCTATGGGGGGCTGTGGGGGCGATGCCGGGG